>PVLD010003186.1:0-147678 GCA_004027595.1 Dinomys branickii
AAAAAAAAAAGAATAAATTCCCTATGATGTATGTGATCATCACGTATATCAAAATCGTGCCAGCAGGGCATGGTGGCACATGCCCATAATCTAAGCACTCAGGAGGCTGAGGCAGGAGGATTGTTTTGAGCTCAGGACTGCCTGGGCTACAAAGTGAGCTCAAAGCCAGCCTAAACTACATAGGGAGACCCCATCTCAAAAAGTAAAAAAAAAAAAAAAAAAAAATCAAAATTGTACCAATAAAATTAATTTTAAAAACATTAAAAGCCGAGGCAGAAGCCAGGTGTGATGGCACACACTCATAGTCCCAGCACTCTGGCCTATCCTGGGCTATTTTGTAATTTAGCAAGACCTTATCTCAAAAAAAAGAAAAAAAATTGAGAAGAACTACTATTACACACAAAAGAGGACAAAGTGGAACACTCTGAATAGTAAAATATTTTAGAATATTAATTAAAATATTAATATACCAACCTGGGCACAGTGACCCAAGCCCATAACCCCAGTACTCAGAGGAGGCTGAAATAGGAGGTTCATTGTGAATTTGAGGTCAGCCTGGACAACACAAGTTCAAGGTCAGTCTGAGCAAGACTCTGTGTTAAAAACTAAACATTTTTCTTCACTTATGATACCATAAGTACTACAAGAAGCATGTCTGTTTTTACCTATTCTATCCAAGTTTCCTAGGACACTGCTTGGCATGTGATGGTCAGACTGGTTTCTCAACTTGACTGCATCAAGAGACACTAGGAAGGTGTCTGGATTGTACAGAGGATAATCTTTCCAACAGACCAGCCACTGATGAGCTCACAGCTGAATGGGCTCCCTGGGGTGGAGGTGAGTTGGATGGAGGATGTTACTGGGGTCAGGACTTTGAAGGCCTACCTTTCCTTGGGTGCTCTCCTTCTTTCTCTGCTTCCCAGCTGCCATGAGGTGAGCATCTCTCATCCACTAAGCCCTTCCTCCAAGACATTTCTGCTTCACCACAGTCCTAGAAGCAACAGACCATAGTGAGCATGGAATGACACTTTTGAAACCGTGAGCCAAAATACATTTTTCCTCCTTTCAGTTGTGTGTGTCAGGTTATTTACACTCAGATGAAAAGCCAAGCAATGGGATGTATTCTCAAATGAATGACATCTACTCTGAAAATCCAGCTCAGCAGCCATTCTTACCATGGTCCAACCAAAAGTCAACATAAACAAAGAAACTTATTAGGTAACTTCTGAAATGTGTAGGGATGGGGATGAGTAAGGAGAGGAAATCCAAAAGCATTCTGGGCCAATCTTAAGGCAGTTTTCCGTCCTATATATGGCTAATACTAGGCACATACCCTAAAATAAATGTCTTTCATATACCTTTACAAATCATGTACCTTTACATCATATACCTTCCATGTAGTTTAAGTACACTAACTATATACAATGTTATAATATTCATTCACTAATTCTATATTTAAAGAGCTTATTATGTGCCAGGCACTGGTTTTTTTTTTTTTTTTTTTTTTTTGGTGCCGGAAATCAAACTCAGGATCTTGCACTTGCCAGGAAGGTACTGCACCCCTAAGCTGTATCCCTAGAGGCACTATTTTTGCATCAGAATACAGCACTATAACAAAGGGCAAATCCCTGCTCCTGTGAAACTTATAACCCTACAGGGGACAAAGAAAATGAGTAAGAACATAATTTTTTTATAGTGCTAAGTGGTAGAAATAACTACAGAGGGTCAGGTGAGGGGCACACACCTCTAATCCCAGCACTCACTACACTGAGGCAAGAAGATTACTGTGAGTTCAAGGCCAGTGTGCGCTACATAGACACACCTAGTCTCAAAACACAAACAAAAAAAGAAACGCTGACAGAGATTATATGATTAATTGTATCTTACATAGATAGGAAAATAAAACTTAAAGCTTAAAAATAGTCAAGGCATTGGCCAATTAATTTCACTTCTATAACTCTGTAGAAAAAAATGAAATGGAAAGTTTAGGTGCTAAAACCTGGTGTGCTGGCACATGCCTATAATCCCAGTACGCAGGAGGCTGAGATAGGAGGATATCCATTAAGTACAAGGCCAGCCTGAGCCACACAGTGAGTTCAAGACAAACTTGAACTATGTACTGAAATTCCTTCTCAGAAACAAAACAAAACTAACCAAACAAAAATCCCCAAAAGAATAAAGAAACACAGTTTTAGAAATTAATATTTACATTCAAAGATAGAAAATAAAGGTTGTTACCAGATTGGATCCAGAATGTCCCTCCAAAAAGCCTCATGTCCTTAGAGGTCCAGATTCTGAAGGGTGGCTGATCACAGGGACACATAGTCATGAATTCTATTCATCCAGAGTTTGGCAGCTGACTACGCGGTTAGGAGGGGGCCTGTGTGCAGGTGGGTCACCGGGAGTCTGACGTGGACCGGCCGGTCTCCCTGGGCGATTCCCTTCTCTCTGCTTCCCGCTCCCAGGACAGGAGCGGCTTTCCTCCCCTGGCCCTCCCACCACGCAGCATGCGTTGGAGCCACCAGACAGGGACTCAAAGCAGGAGCCAAAATAAAGCGCTGCCCCTTTAAGACATGGGCGCTGGGTACTGTTTCCGGCAGCGAGAAAGAGATTGAAACAAAAGTGATGAAAATATATTCACATAAAGGTCAGTAAGGTCATACCTGATTTTCTGTTTGATAGTGCAGGGGACTGAACTTAGGCCTTTGCACTGAGCTGCATCCCAGCCCTTTGAATTGTGATTAAGGATCTTGCTAAATTGCCTAGGTTAGGGAGAATTTGCAGTCCTCTCCCCTCAAGCTTAGGAGTGAGAATTTGCAATACTCTTCCCTCAAGCTTAAGAGTGCAGGGATTACAAGTGTCCACCACCATACGTGACTCGACTCAACATTATTAAGAAATGGGTAGAGGGTAAGAGCAGAGTGCTAGCCTAGTATGTGTGAGTCCCTGGGTATCGCAGAAGACAGGGAACAATGAACGTAGAGAGGAAAAGGAGAGGGAAGGAGAAGGAAAGGAAAAAGAAAAGGGGAGATACTGGTCCTGTGGATAAAGGGAGGAAGGGACCAGGAGTCCATGGCAACCATGACCGAGTCTAAGTGCCTACTGACCGCTTTTGTCCGTGAACCAAGGAGGCTGCACAAGAGCACAGTGTAATTCAGGACCCACTGCTGCTACCAAGCACACGTATTTGTACATATAATGGCAAAAAACTCAGATTATAAACACTGTACCAATAATGATTATATCTTAGTGGTATGATGATTTTCATTTGTATGTGTACTATTTTTTTTGAATAGTGAGTATAGGTTTCTCACAAACAACTTTAAATGTTTTATAGCTTAATTCTGCCCCTGTACACAGAAGTACGATGAAAGTAAGGAAGCCAAAGGTTGGAAATAACTGAGAGCTCAATTATGGAGGAAAAACCTGAATCTCCTCCTTTTCCTGGTTTTCCCTCTCATGAGAACTACTTAGAAATTTGAAGTATAAGGACTGGCATTAAAACATTCTCCAAACAAAATGAACTCTTAAGGAAACTGTGAAGAAAAACAAGGCCTATTCATTGGTAACTGAAGCAAACTTTAAGTTCTCTGTGGGCCAGTCTCACTATGGTGCTAAGTTACCCAGCCTTGGTTAGAACTTTTTTTTTTGTCTTTTTGAGACAGGGTCTCACTATGCAGTTCAGGCTGGCCTTGACCTCACTCTGTAGCCTGTGGTCTCGAACTCACAAGGATCCTCCTGCCTCAGCCTCCTGAGAGCTGGGATTACAGGCATGCACCACCACACCTGGCTTGGTTAGAACTTTAAATCCTACTGCCTCAGTCTCCCAGAGAGCTGGGACTAAGGAGTGCAGCACATCACCTGGCTCCAGGGTGTTGCAGAAGGGGTGATTCTTTCCAAAACATCCAAAATAAAATATTGTGTGTATCAACACATATGCTATGTATATCAAGTGGCTCCATAAAAAATAGATTAAATGATGTAGCACTTGGGTAAATCTTTTAATACTAAGTATCTCTGTAACTAAACACCCTAATTTGTAGAACTGCACCAAATCCTACATGTACGTAATTCAACTTCACAAACTTTTTTTTTGTACCAGAAATCAAACTCAGGACCTTGCACTTGCCAGGCAGGCACTGTGCTGCTGAGCTATATCCCCAGCCCTTAACCTTTTAAAACAAACACACACACATACGTTTACAAAATAACATAAAAAAAATACAAGCAATACAGAATTTCAGACAAGGTGATACGAAATTAACAATGGTTGCTGTACTACATATTGATCAAACTCACAAACCTTTTGAGGAGGTTTATTAAATCTCTCATGTCATTTATTAAATCTCTCTTAAAACATTCATGATGCATCTTAATTTATGCTCTCCCTACTAGGCAGCTTGAGCCACCAGTGGTACAGGCCTGACTGTCCCATAAAATGACCTTTTAATAATTTTATTAGTAATTAGACCAATCAAAGTTATGAGATCTATTTGTACCACCTGTAGAACAAGCTGCCTGATGACATAGTCATGCCTGTACCACCAATGGTTCAAGCCAGTGCGAACATGTTAAGTGTAGTGACATTTAAACTTGATTAATCTATATTTAATTAGCTAATTACATTTCACATTTAAACTTGATTAATCTATATTTAATTATCCAATTACATTTGATTTACAAAAGGTTGATTTTTACAAAAAGGAAATCCTTTATACAAAAAGGATTTGGTGAAATGGATCTTTCATATCTAGTAACTTATTAGGTTTACCTCAATAAAGGACCAATTTCCTAAATGACGCACAGTGACCAACATATTTCTGATTCTACAAACCAAACATTTCATACAAAGTGCAAAGAACTGTGCATTTGGTCTTGAAAAAGATTAACTCATCTAGATATATTATTTCTATCTTAAAATCTCCAATATTTTGATCATTATCCTTTTCTAAACCTCCAGTGCATTCTGTAAGACTCACAGATTAGTTTATAGCCTAAAGTTTAAATAAAGGGATTAAATAAATTCATCAAGGTACCCTTTTCAATATTTTAAAGGGCACCAACAAGTACAGTCCAGCTTGTCCTTTCTCACTTAAATTATTTTTAGTTGATAAATCATACTTACATATATTTATGTGGTAAAACGGGATACATGTATGCAATCTGAATGATTACATCAAGTTAATTAGAATATCCTCATTTATTTTTTGTGGTGATGAATTATTACTCTTAACAAAGCCTATCACCAGGCCTACATGGTCAATGCTGAAATGATATCACTCTGGGGGACTAAGTAGGACATTCTGAAAGGCCAGGCCAGCACGAGCAATTTGATGACTTAGTGACATTCTCAAAATGAAAAATACAAAGGGCTGGGGATGTAACTCATTCCAAACTCCCACTGTAGCATAAGGAATAGAAACCAAAACCAAACACAAAACCAAAATAAAAAACCCAGAACCTATCCTTGCCGTTATAATTTAAAAACAGTCTAATAGTGGAGCCACAGGGTCACTATGAATTGAACAATTTTGCATAAGTTTTCATGATCTTATTAAGTAAAATAATCTAATGCAAAAGTCAGGGAACATGATGTGAATATTTTATATAAACCATAAATCCACCACTGTATTCTACATTTGGGTATATTCTGGGTGTCCCTTCTCAAGATTTTTCACTGTTCCTGCGTTAAAAATGGGTAGAGCCACTGTAAATAACAAGTTACTACCAGCCTGTCCCTCTGGGCAGGCCTGGTTGCAGCCACTTAACATTCTTCACCCACCCAATCCTCAGAACAACTCCATAAGGAACACTGTCATCTGCATTTAGCAGAGGAGGAAGCAAGGACTCCAAGAGGACACAAGGCCGCGAAACTGCTGATGCAGGTATCAAATTCAGAGCAGCCTGACATCGAAGTCCATGCTTACTGTACAAAGCTATACTACTATCAAAGTCACAAGCAGAAAAATCAGCAAGAAGTTTCTCAAAGATTTAATCAACATTTTTAGGTTTTCCATGCATAACTATTACTCTGTAACAAATACAATTACTTAGCTTTATTGTAAATTAATTCAGTCTTGTGTAAGGGATAGGATTTATAAGGTGACTCTAATTCTTATCTGAAAGAAATATCAAAAAATTTATTCCACTCAGGCTAAATGAAGCCTCACCTTTTCCATACTGAAGATAGACTTAAAGAACAATTGCTCTTGAAGCCCTGCCTTCCCTGTAGCTGTAACTGCTGGTACACACTAAGATTGGCAACTACGTCCTGTAAACAGAGTTTATGTCATCTTTTCTCTCAGGATTCATAAGGCTCTGTCTTCCTTCCAGGCAGGCTGTTATTAATTGCACTGTTCTGCTTTTGCAGCCCCACTTGCCCTGCACCTCCAGTTTCTAAAGGCCAACCCCTCAGTCAACTGTATAAAAGTAGAACGTTTCGTTTGTTCTAATACACAGTACTTTGGACATGAATTCAGCTGGGTCAGTATGTATTTAAAATCCTAGAAATAAATTCTTTTTTCCCCATTGGTCTCTCCGATCTCTTAGATCCTGAACATTTCTGGTGGCCCTAAAGGAGCTGGGTATGACAGATCTGTCTCCTTTGCCCACAGGCTAGAATGGGCCTGAGCTGTGGAAGTCCTGAGACCTCTGATGCCACTGGGTAAAACATCAGCTCAGATGCAGTATCAGCCCTTCCACAGCCCAGTAACCTCTCCACTGTCCGCACAAACAGAATCTCAGGGGCTTTGGAACAATTCCAGAAAAATAGGGAGCAATAGGACCATGGTGAGGTTTTGGTGGCCCAATGATAAATCCATCAGATTAGGATGCAAATGGAGTCCAATTATTTCCTGGGGACTGTACCTAGTTATCTGACATGGACTGGGTCAGATGAAACCTACAAGCCCAAGCAGACTGTGGGGCAGGCCCGCACGACAAGAAGTCACCCTCTAACAGCTCTTGGGATATGCCTGCACAGACAGCGGTGCCAGGCAACTCAAACACCTCATGGGAAGGCCCATAAGGACAGCATCACAAGGCGTGGGGCAGCAGCCTGCATGATGAAAGATCACAGGGTCCAAACTGCAGGAGCGGCCTGCACTGGGAGGGGCTAGAGGATCTGACACCAGCATGAAAACAACTGGGAAAAAAAATATGAGAGAGACTCTGTGTGTGTGTGTGTGTGTGTGTGTGTGTGTGTGTGTAAGAGCACAAAAAAATGTATCAAGTTCAAGGCCTCCTGAGCTCAGCTGGGAACTGGGAGAGGAAAATGGACTAATTGGTCTGAAAACAAAAGTAATTGAAAAAATGATTTGTGCAGTAATGGGCAAAGACATGAAAAACCTGCTCAGCTTTGGTGCTCTGGATATTCAGGCAGGGCATCACAGGCAGGCTGACAGAAACAAAAAAAGAGAGGGAGAAACACCCTGTAAAATGGGGCGATGAGAGTGACTAGCCCATGAAAACTAGACTAAAAAAATGCCTGACCACCCAGCTAGGATGGAGGCACAAGGCCAAGAGACTCAGGCCCACCTGTGTCTGCAGAGACTGGAGGGGCGAAACCGGGGCTGTCTTTTCATTTCAAAGAGAGGACAGAGCTAGACAGAGCGCGGTCTTCCTCCTGGCGTCGGGAGCCTCAAGGCCAGCTCTTGCTGGGCCTCCCCGGCCTGGTGCTGCCTGCATGTGTCTGAAAACTGAGGCAAGCACAGCCTGGGGCTGAATGACCAAAGTGCTATCGGGCCTAAGGAGGCTCACAGAGGGAATCCAACTACAAACTTCAGCTACCTGGTAAATGTATTTTTGGTCTCCAATTTAAGTTGGTAATTTTCCTTAATTTAAAACATAAAACATTTCTCGTGCATTACAAATTCCTAAATTGCAATTACAGGGTTAAGTTGCTCTTTGCTCTGCTCTGTTGGTTTAACATGAGAACACTGATTCAAGGTTACTCAGGTCTGTTGCAGTGGGTCAAATTTCCAAAGTAGCAATCTGAAAAAATAAAAAAATAAAAAAAACCAGACCAAGCACCTACAGTGGATTTGCTGTAAAAGCTTTTAATAAGTGAGAAATAAAAATATTCAGTAAGCTATAAACATAAGAAATATACTTCTGATAGAAAGGATTCTGTATAACAGCTCTGACCTGGTAAAGAGATAAAGAGATAATGACAAGAGCAGAAAGCTTACGCGTGCCAAAGACAGTCTGCACAAGTAGTTTACTAAAAAAATATGTATGACTGTTAATATGGTGACTTGTTCATTCGGTGGAACTCTGGCTGTTCCGTCTAAAAATTCCCTCAAGGGGAATGATCAAATTAGTATAAAAGAAAAATGCTTAAGAAAGTGACTTGGCGTCACAACAGAGCAGATAGGAGAGGAAAAGCATCAAAATCCACCCCATTAAAGTGTATGTTGGCTAACTTTAGAAGAGGCTATACAGAAAACTATCAAATAAGGCTGGGACCTCCTAAAAGTTAGTAATGTTTTATATAATAGATTGACCCTTTGTCGACGGTAAATGGACAGCCTAGGGTGGGGTTGGGGGACGACTGACAAAAACCAATTACAGATAGACAGACAGATATGACAGCGATGAGGAGCGAAGGGCTACAAGGACATCAGGACCCGTTTCCCTGCATTGACTCACGGCGAAATACAGTTCAGACTAGGCCCACGTAGTTATAGCCCTGTCTAGATGCTTACTGGCAAAAACTGGAGGGTTTTGCTCCCATGAATGTGACTCAGCTTTCAGAGGTAACTACCAAAGGGTATCTAAATCATGAGCAGGAGCCAAACAAAAAACTTATAAGAGGCTCAAGAAAAAAACAGATTTGAGCCCGGTGTGGTGCCACATGTCTGTAGTCCTAGCACTCAGAGGGGAGGCTGAGGCAGGAGGATCGTTGCGAGTTCGAGACCAGGTTGGGCTACAAAGTGAGTCTCAGGCTAGCCTGAATTGCATAGCCAGACCCTGCCTCAAAAAAAAAAAAACAAAAAAAACCAAAAAAAAAAACCAGATCTGTTCACAGCAGCATTGACAGTGGAAAACAGCAAAACAAAAAAGAAATCACCAAGGGGCAAAGAGGAGGACACTGACAAAACAGGGGTCAAACTGAGCCAGGATCTGCCAGTGGACCAAAGCTAGATCAGGATCAGTGTGCACAATACAAAAATGTGCACAATGGAACATAAATGCCAAACAGATAACAGAGATAATCAAAATTCCAAAACTATCAGGCTGCCTGCCAAAGTCCACGGCCCTCAAGAAAAAAACAGATACTGGCCTCATCAGACTGACCAAACTGAAAGGTTACCAAGAGTAGGCCAGCCTGGGCTCTATCCCCTTAGATGCCCAGAAACCACAGTCACAATGAGAGTAAGAGGGCAGTTAATAGGCCTTCCGGTAGATGATAGAACACTTGGTAACAACATGGCCTATTAAGCTGTTATTCAAAAATGATGTTGAGTACTGTTAGAGCCACTGGAGTCCCAAAAAGAGGTCATTTTTCTGATCTGGGAAGTATATCATAAAAAAAAGAGGTCAAATATAAATTCCTGTATCTTTTAAGCTGTTCAGCTCTCCTGCTACAAAAGGACCTCCTCCAAAACTACAGGCTCAAATGACCTCTGGGCCAAGGGATAAAGAAAAGACAGCACAGCACAAGGCCCACACTGAAGAGCGCCTCTCCCAGCTGCACAGGAAATCAAAGAGGAGGGGGCTGGGGAGATGGCTCAGTGGCACGAGTGCCTGCCTGCAAAGTGTAAGGTTCCGAGTTCCATTTCCAGTACCAAGGAAAAAAAAAAGACATAAACCATAACACCCAGGAAAGAAATCAAAGAGTAAATTCAAGTGACAGAAAGGACTGAGAGAAAACACAGAGGCAACAGAAATGACTAAAAAAGATGCTTGCGCTGAAGCTGAGCTTTGCAAAAGCTACTGCCAACAAGAATGAGCACAGCAGCGGACAAAGGCTAAACCGACTCATGAAAAGGCTGAATAGGGAACTAGAGTGCTGATAACTAAAGGTCAAAGACACAGAGACTACGGCTAGACATAAGGCGCGACAGGAGGGCCTGACACAGGTCAAAGCCAAAAGCAAAAAACAGGGACCATGTTCAGCCACCACAGGGGCTCAAGGGCATGCAAGAAAAGGTAAGGCAACACAGTCTTGCGGACACATAAAAAAAAGCTAACCAGGAGAAAACATTTAAACAAATCAAAGAAGCCCTGACTCAGGACCCGCCTTAGAACTGTCAGATGCAACCAAGCCTTCCTTCCTGTATGCCTATAAACAGAAAAATGGCCATAGAGGTCTTAACTCAGGACATGGGATCCTAACATTGTCTGACGACATTCCTGTCAAAACCCTTTAACTCTTAGCTCAAGTGTGGCCTCCATGCTCGAGGACACATGCTGCCACTGCCCTGCTGATGCAGAAAGCTAACACACTGACCCTGAGACAACAACTGACTACTCCAGGACCACGCTCAGGTGTAACCTTAATAGACCGGAGAGGACACCAATGGTTGCCAAATCCGAGGATAACTCGGTATCAGGGCCTTTTAGGAGAAAATCCTGGCATACCTCTACAGACAGCAAAAACTCTGAACCCAGCTACTTTGCCCTCCGTCAAATTAGGAGCCCGCCTTGATGACTGTATGATTGCACTAAAAGGGTCCAACAGGATATGCAACGGTGACCCCACTCTGTAGCAGAGGCCCAGCACCTCAGCTCAGAAGGCAGAACTAACAGCCTTGACGAGTGCACTTTTGCTGACAAAGGAGAAAAAAGTTAACATTTATACTGATACCAAACAAAAAAGAGGGCACCTGATTGGGGGGGGGGCACATGGGACGGGATGGGACAGGACACAAGTACAAGAAATTGTACCACCTCTAGATGCTCTATGGGTCCCAAGAAAAGTGGCTGCGATACACTCCAAAGGACACCAGAGGACTCAAACAATAGAAGCCAAGAAAACCAAGACAGACAGGGAAACAAAGTGGGCCTCTATGACAGCCCCACAAAATGGGGCCCTAGTCCCGGAACCATCCCTCCCAGACACCCCAAACTATTCTCCAAATAAAAAGCCTGCTTTGCCTAAGAAGCTAAAAAATATATAAAGTGGGGGTAAATTTGCTGAAGGGAGGCTAGCCATCCCCAAAGTGCAGGGCCCCAGGTTCAAAAACCAGTTCCACCAGAGTCTCACATGGGAAAGAGCATTAACAACATTACATTAGTAGGGTGCCACTTCTATGTGCCACAGCTCACTGCAATCACTGTTTGCAAACAGACTTGACCAGTGCACAAAACAACCCAAAACAAGGCCTCTCCTGGCCTCCCAGTATTCGGTAACAGGACCTACCCCAAGTAGAATCTTGCTGATGGACTTTACTAAAATTGCCTCAAGCTGGTGGCTATGAATTTGCTAGTGCTTGTCTCCACCTTCTGAAGATCTGTATAAGTTTCCCTATCCAAACAGAAAAGACAGAAAAAGTGACCCAGGTACCGTTAAGAGACATCATTCCCAGACAATGAACCCACATTTGTAACTGACTTACTCTAGTAGCTCGCACAGGTGTTAAAGATAAAAATGAAAGCTTTATATACCTTATGGAACACAGAGCTCAGAAAAAGTGAAACATATAAACCGAACACTCAAACAGCTGTTTAAAAACACTGCCAAGAAAGTCACTTCAAGTAAGACCAAGATGTGCCCTTGATCATCCTCTGTGTCTGGTGCACTCCACTAAGCAAATGGGATATTCCCCTTATAAAATTTATTTGGCTGGCCACCTCCAATCATTTAAGTTTAATCAATTAAAAAAGATCTCTATATACTAGAAAAATTGTTTCTGAAGAGACAGATATATGATTTATAAATCACCATACAGAGAATATTCATGGTTGGGTACATGAAAAATGCCCATCAGTCTGACAGACACAATACACCCATTCAAATCTGGGAACTTCTGTTTGATTGAAAAAATAAAATCCAACAACTTGTGCTAATAAGGGATGGGCCTCATGCTATAATCTAGTCTACCTCTACTGCTGTTAAAGTTATAGAAACTGTGCCTAAATCTATCACAGTCCACAGAAGCCAAGGGCTCCAGCTGGACCGGCCAACAGGATCCACATCACCCAAACCATCTGATCCTGTGAGATCCGGCTGCCACTGGAGACAACTCAGAAGCTGACTAGCTGATGCACAGCCGAAGCTTAAGGAAACAACAGCCCTGCTCTGCTCACTCTTGAATCTGACCATTCTGTGCATGGTCAAAGCTTGAGGATCAACACTGACATACAATGACTTTGATTTCTTTTTTCGTACTGGAAGTCGAACTCGGGACCTTGCACTTTCCAGGCAGGCACTGTACTGCCGAGCTATATCCCTGGCCTGAGATACAATGAAAACACAGTCTCTTTTTCTTTCTGTTTTAAGTCTCCCTCTGCCCAATAGGGAGCCGTCCCCCAGCCCCCATAACAAGGTAAATGCTAATGACAGCGATGCTCTCTATTAAAATTTATTATAGAACACCTCAAAGGGGAGAATGCCACAGGGCTTAAACAACAATCTCCCTAACACTGACAACTATACCCTGTAAACAGAGCTTATGCCATCCTGTTTCCGCGGGATTCATACAACTCTGTTCCCTTTCAAGGCTGAGTTATTAACTGCTTTGTCTTGCTTTTGTACTCTTGCTCCCCGTCCCACCCCCAGTCTCTAAAGACCAACCCTCTCAGCCAAAAGTATAAAACTAGAACCTTTCCTTTGTTCTAATGCCCACCACTTTGGACATGAGTTCTGCAGAGTCCCTGTGCACCTAAAATCCTAGAAATAAATCTCCTTTTTCCCCTTCGGTCTCTCTGATCTCAACTCTGCAACATTTCCATGTAAATGTTCCTGTTTTGTTCATCTTTCCATGTGATACAGCGTCTTACTATGCACTTCAGGTTGTCCTTGAACTCACTATATAGACCATACCGGCCTCAAACCCTCAGTGATCCTCCTGCCTCAGCCTGCTGAGTGCTGCGATTATAGTCCCTGCCACCACGCCTGGCCTCTATACCTTATAAAAGCTCTGAGTACTTTCCCTAGTTTTTCCCTTTTTTCCCCCCCGTTTTTCATTATTCCATTTACTAGCATTCTTATCTACACCTGTAAACAGTCATTTCAAGAAAGATAGCACAAAAGGAGTCACACAAGTAGGTGTTTTTCTTAATACTGTACTTATACGCAACATTCTTTAGAAAACTTTGGATTTCTGCTCATCTTTTTTCCTGTATCTTACTCACCCTTGTTGGTTTGTTACAGCAAGGACTAAGACTCACAAGCGACCAGCTCAGTCTTCTAACCCAGGACAAGCGAAAATAAATAATTTACAGGAGTCAAGCCAGTGCAGTTGGAAGCGGAAGGAGCTAAGTGAGCCACTTCCTCCCCTCCACTCAACTGTAAACACCACCTCAGCGATTACCCAAGCTGCTGTTTTCCTAAAAGAAGTACAAAATGAAGTAACAAAAGCCTAGGAGGTCTCTATACTTGAGGCTAAAGACTGCTGACACCAGTGAGAGAGGCAGTGCGAGGTGCTGGATCCCCTAAACACTGAAAGCAAGTTATCGCTGGGCCTGAGCACCTTTGCCTTTTCCCGTTTGCCTGTCCCTGCAGCTAAGGTCCTGCAATCTTCAATAAACGTTGCTACTTACTGGTAAGTCACAAGGCAGCCAGCCCTCTCGTAGGAAAACTTTAACTCTCAGTATTTCCCTCCTTCCCCACCTGTTCCATTTCAGTTCCCCTCGGCCACAAAAGCCAACTCCGCCCTCACCGCTTTGGCGGGACTCTGAGGAGCTCGGGCTGTTCTGGCCCGCAGACACCCCACTCCACCCCCACATGGACCTCGCTCGGGCTGCTCTGGCCCACCAATACCCACCCTGAAAAAGTTTAAAAGCTCACGCTTTGCTCAGCTCGGGGGCTGCCTCGGTCCGCTAGGCGGCTCGCTACTCCGTCCACTACTCCCAATAAAGACTTCTCTCACGTCAGAAGGTCTGGTCTGGTTCCGAGTGGGTCTCGGTTCTGTGACTTACTATACATTACCCGGTGTGGCGATCACTCCTCCTGGTACACAAGATCCTGCACTATCTTGGTTCATTTAACTGTAACAGTGCGGCCCATAGCATTCAGGAAGGCGCCCACACGAGAGGCTCGTCATTCTTTTGCTTTCTCGAAAATCACAGACTCAACAAAATCTCATCCTTAGTGAAACTGAGAGATGGAGTTAACCCTTTAGCTGCCACCCGAAAGCACAACAACGGGGAACCACACACACACACACACACACACACACACACACACACAGAACTTTAAAGATGTGACAGTTCAACTTGACCCTTCCCAAGCACCTAACGCACTAAATATAGCCCTTCGAGGGCTAAACACAACTAAACCGTCAGCTGCAGACCTCAGAACTACAACCTCCGCTGCCAGCTCCTGGCCCTCGGGGGTGACAGGCGAGGCCCCCTCCCCGACCCCGCCGTCGCGCGAAGCCCGAGGACCTAGGCAGGACCTGAGGGAGGCGCCGGCAGGGCCCCCGCCGCGGCCGGGGCCGGCGGGAGCTCCCGCGGACGCCGAGCTCACCTGGCACTGCAGCCTCGCCTCCTGCTCCTGCCGGGCCAGCGCGGAGCCGGGCCGCGGGCGGGAGGAGCGCCGCCGGGACGGGGGGGGGGGCGCGGGCGCGCGGGCGGGCAAACGGGTCCGCGACCACTTCCACACCGGGGAGCCCCAGCCAGGACCCCCGGGGCTCTGCGGAGCACGAGGCGCACTGGAGCGGACAAAGGCCGGGGCGGCGGCCGGAGACCGGAAGCCCAGCGGGTCACTGCATTCGGCCGTGCCTCGCGCCTCCTCCCGCGCCCAGGCAGAGAGCTGCGTGGCCCGACTTTCCACTTGCGCCCTCCGCCGGCAGCGCCGCCTCGTGGCCGAATGGCAGTACACGCAGAGCTGTCTAACTGTCTTCCATGGGGTAGGGATGTGGTTCAGTCGCCCAGCACTAGCCTGGCATACACACGGCCTAGGGTTCATCTGAGCAATTCCAAAAAAGAGAAAATTTTTGAAATAGAGTCCTTATAGATATTATTAGTAGAAATCATACTGAAGTGGGGTGGATATTTGATGCACGATGACTGGTGTCCTTTCCAAAGGAGAACAGACAAGGTTACCAAAATGCAAAGGCCACGTGACAAGCAAGGCCGAGATGGAAGTGTGGCCGCTGCGAGTCAGGCAGCACCAAGGATTGTTACCGAGCACCAGAAGCTGAGAGAGATGAGGAAAACTTCCGCAGAACCGTCAGTTAAAGTCTGGCCCTGTGAGACTTTGACTCCAGACATCCAGAAGTCTCTAGAACTGTAAAACGATCCATTCTGTGGTTCAGCCACCCACACTGCAGCATTTGGTTGCAGCAGTGCTCACAAACTACCAGACAACAGGAGGGTAGGAAAGGCTGGGGAAGGGCCCCGGGGCTGCAGCCTTAGCTTAGGCACTGAAGGTGGTGGCCGGGACTGAGCCTTTCTAAGTACTTAGCTGTTGGCTTCCATGTGGCCACCATTCCAACAGGAGGGACAGCAAGTAAACAAATGGGCTAATTTTATTTTTATGAACATACTTAGTTTGCGTGTCAGGGTTGAAATCCAGGCTCTTGTGCTTGTAGGCCAGCACTCTACCATGGAGCTACTTTCCTAGTCCAAGCTAATGTTACTATATGTGTAGAGCCTAATGATTACATTCATCGTGAGAAGTTGGAACTTGTACAAAATAGTTCTTTTCTCTTCCCGCCTTCTCTCCCATCTGCTGGATCCTACCCTACCACCCAATACTCCATCTATGTTTTCCCATTATCTATCTTTTATTTTTCCCTTTATACTTCAGGTTTCTCATATAAGAGCAACCATGTGATATTTACGCTTATGCGTCAGACTCTTTTCACTTAATATTATGGTCTCAAAGTACATTCGTTTTCCTACAAATGACCGAAGTTTATCCTTCTCTCTGCCAGAGCAGTATTCCATTGTGTATAACTTCCACATTTTCTTCACACATTCATCTGTTGATGGACATATAGGCTGCTTCTAAGATTTAACTACTGTTTTGTGACTTGTGCTACTGTAAACATGGTTATGCCTGAATCACTGTAATATCATGTCTTTACCTCTTTCAAGAAGATACTTGAAAGGGAAATTGCTGAGTCAAATGAATTTCTATCTTTAGATCTTTAAGGAATCTCATAATGTTTTCTTTAACGGTTGTTGTACTGTTGGATCAGGTGGAGGTTGGAGGTGGGTGTCTGGGATTCTCGCGTGAAGAGACTCTCTGCTTCCCTGTTTCATCTCTCTACCCTGCCAGGAATGCAGGAGTTGGAGTGAGGCTGGGAGAAGCTCAGGGTGAGCTTTTCAGGGTGGCATCTTTGTCATGTCTGTTCTTATAGGGCTAAGATGGTTTTCTAAAAATAACTATTTCTACGATTGGTACAATCAGGGTCTTAGCTTTTGTTTCTGGGTGAGTCAAGGTTCACAGGAGCTATGCACACATGGAAAGAAGTATGTAAAGGTCCTGAAAGGGTAGCCCCTCCCAGTACATCATGTCTTGAGTTAGCGTGTGATTATTTCTATTGCACTAGCCACTGAGGTCATGCCCTATGCTGCCCATTCCTCCCTAACTATCCCTATACTAGTTTACATTCCTACAAATAATGAGGAAGGGTTCTTTTTTTCCCCAAGCCCTCCCCAGCATTTGTTGTGTCTTCTGATTTCTTGATAACAGCTATTCTTTCTGGAGTAAGAAGCGATATCAGTGTTGTTTTAATCTGCATTTTCTTAATGGTCAGAGATCTTGACCATTTTTCACATGTTTATTAGCTGCTTATATTGCTTTTTCTGAGAAATGTCTGTTTACATTAGCTGCCCACTATATTATTGTGTCTTTTATTTGGAGTGTCTAATTTTTAGAGATTTTATATAGTGTGGGTATTTGTCCACTCTCTGAAGAATAATACCTGGCAATTTTTTCCACTGTATAGGTTGTATCTTCACACTGTTTATTGTTTCCTTTACTGTGAAGAAACTTTTAAATATGATATGATTCTATTTGTTGGTTCTTGTTGTTATCTCTTGTGCAATGGGGGTTCTGTTCAGAAAGTCTTGCCTCCACATGCTTCTTCAAGAGTTGTATCTATTTTATCTTTCAGCAAATTGTTTCTGTTTTAATAGTTAGATCTTTGATCCGTTTTGATTTTAGTTTAGTACATGGTGAGAGTAACTCAGGGCAAGGGACAGAGACTAGTAGAGATCACCAGGCTTGTGTGAACACAATATGCCCTGGAATTTATTGTGCCTGGGTTCAGGCAGACAGAGGGCAAAAAGACCTTCTGTAGGCAACAAAGAGAATTGTGCCCCTTTTCTAAGGATTCAAAGAAGGTAAGGGACATTAAGCAGGAAGATTTTAATAAACACCTATGGTCAGAGTTCTCTGGCAGTCTTGTACCTCCATGGCAAGAGTTCCTGAAGCATCTAGTATAAATTTTTGGGTGGATGTAGATGTCCCCAGATGTCCTGGGACCTGCCAAATTCCTTACCCTATCTCATTTCCTTTGTAACATCCTCTGCTTGCTGATGACAGCTGTAGTGCTGAGCTGAGTTCCCTGCTGAGAGTAGTGATTCTGCTGGCAAGCAGGCTGTGGACTTGGAGAGTTAGGTCTGATTGGAACTGTACAGTGAGAGATATGGTTGTAAATTCAGTCTTCTGCATGTGGATAGCCAGTATTCCAAGGGCCACTTATTAAAGAGGCTGTCTTTGATCCTTTGTCAGTGACCTGGTAGCTGAATATGCCTGCAGTTTTTTCTGCTTCACCTGTTTTTCTCCACTGATCCACATGTGCTTTTTGTCAATACCATGCTGTTTTTATCACTGTAACTTTATAGTATAACTTGAAGTCTAGAGCTGAGACTCCTCCTGCCTTGTTCTGATTTCCCAGGATTGCTTTTGCTATTCTATGTCTCTTATGGTTCATTATGACTTTTAGGATTGTTTTCTCTAGTTCTGTGAGGCATGTTGTTGGTATTTTCTATTAGGATTGCAATAAATTCATCAGTTTTGCAAATATAGACCATTATACTACATCAGTTCTGCCTAAGAACAAGGGATATTTTTACTTTTTCTGATGTCCTCTTTGACCTCTTTTTCCAGAATACTGTAGAGGTCTTTCATTTGAGGAAGGTTAGATTAATTCCTAGGTATTTAATTTTTCTTGGTGTGATTGTGAAAGATATTGCTTCCCTAGTTGCTTTTGTAGTGAATATATTATTGCTATAATGGAACACTGTTGATTTTTGTGTGTTGAGTTTGTATGCTGCTATTGTTGGGGCAGAACTCAGTAAGAGAGCACCCACAAGAGATTGAATATAAGAACAAATAAAGGTTTATTGAGCCAGCATCCAACACACTTGATAAGGAGCCAGGGAAGGTGTTGGCCCAGATTGGACTTTGCTTCCAGCTTAAGTACATTTTTAAGTTTCTGTAGCAACCTTCCAACCATATTACCTCATTTTCAGGAATTTTACAAGAATGTCAAATAGTAGTGACAAGGTTTACATTACCTAGAAGTTGCCAGTCATGTTCTGGTCAGGTGGACCTTGGGTGGACGTTGTGGTTTAACATTTGCCTACTTCTCAATTTTCTCTATTTGTTCCTTATTTATGGCTCTGTTTTCCTGTAGTGGGTTTTTATGGTTAACTATAGGACAGGATATGAAGGAGTGAGTTCAACTACAGTTTAAGTGAACTCAAGTGACTTGTAAAATGAGTTACAAAAAGTGGAATCTCTCTTGCCCTATCACTATGATCCTGAAGTTGGTTGTTAATTCACAGTCTTTTGGTGTTTTGGGGGTCTTCTATATAAAGAATCATGTCATCTGCAAATGATGCCAATTTTACTTCTTTCCTAACTATATTGCTTTTATTTTTTTCTCTTTATTGACTGTTCTGGGTAATATTTTGAGAAAGATATTGAATGTTAGTGGTGATAGGAGACATCCTTGTCATATTTCTGGTTTTAGGGGGCAAGTGTTCAGCCTCTTCCCTCCATTTAATATGATGTCAGCCATTGTTTTATCATAAATCGCTGTATTAGATTGGGATAGGGTTTTCCACACCTATTTTCTTCAAGGTTTTTATTATGAATGGATGTTGGAGTTTTTTCTAAGGTTTTTTCTGAGTAAACTAATAAGATCATGTGATTTTTTTCCTTGCTTGTGTTTATGTGATGTACTATATTTATTGATTTGGGTTTGTTCAACTATTCTTGTATGCCTGAAATGAATCTTACTTGGTTGTGATGTATGATCTTTTTTATTTGTTGCATCCTTTTGTCAGTATTTGTGGAGGATTTTTGTATCAAGGTTTATTTAATGTATCTGTAGTTCTCTCTTTAGGTTGAGTCATTTCTGGTTTTGGAACCTGGGTGATTCTGCCCTTCAGGAATGACTTTGGGAGTACTCCTTCCCTTTCAATTTCATTCAACAGTTTGAGGAGTATTGGCAGTAGATCTTTCCTAAAGTTCCTATAGTATTCAGGAATGAATCCATTGGAACTGGGGCTTTTCTTGGTAGTATTTTTATTACTTCTTCACTCTCATTGCATGATGTTGGATCATCCAGGGGTTTTATTTCACCTTGGCCCACCTTTGGTAATTAATATGTATCTAGAAATCTATTCATTTCTTCTAAATTCACCATTTTACTAGAATACAGGTTCTCAAAGTCTTTACTAATAAGCTACCAGATTTCATGGGAATCCATTGTGAGTTTAACTTCTTTAATTTCATTGCTTTGGATCTTTTTTATTTATTTTTATTTTAAAGATAAAAGAACAAAAACATATTAACAAACACACATACAGTTACAAAATAATACAAAAACAATACAAGTAATACAGAATTTCAGACAAGATGATAGAAAATTAACAGTGGTTGTTGGATTACATATTGATATTGTTATGGCAAAAATTGGACTGAATTCTGCAGATCAAAGACTATCAGAACAAACAAGAGTTTATTAATTGATTTTAGACCAGTCAGGGAGATAGGGCACTTAATTGCCTTTGTCCCCACCTTATACACATTTTTGGTTTCCATGGTAACAGATTGGAATATTGGAGCCCTGGCCACAGTTGTTTTCCTTGTGCCATGTGACCAGGTCAGGCTCTGGCCACGAGCCCAGTCACAATGATATATACTTTCTGTACTCTGTTCTATATGTCCCCCTTTAGATAACCATACATTTCCTTTATGGATACAATGTTTATCTAGAGCCAGGGAAGGGATGAGACAACACAGGCATGGTTTGTCTTTGGAGAAGCATTCCAGGGCAAAGTCAGGACAGCAAAGTTAACTCTTTACAGCTCCTCAGGGGTGTTTCTCAAGACACATTTTGAGGATTGTACTAAGACTGGAATTATTCTATTTTAAAATGATATGCTAACTCAGTCCCGGGGTGTGCCGGGCACTCCGCCCGGCCTCTGGGATGTGCCAGGAGCTCCACTCGGCCCCCGGGGCATACCGGACACTCTGCCAGGCCCCCAGGGTGTGCCCAGTGCTCCACCCCGACCCCAGGGTGTGCCAGGCACTCCGCCCCGCCCCCAAGGCATGCCAGGCCTCTGCCCTGCCACTGGAACTCTACCTGGCCCCCGGGGTGTGCCAGGCACTCTGCCCCATCCCTGGTACTCCACTCAGCCCCTGTGGTGTGCCAGGTGTTCGCCTGGCCACTGGAGCATGCCAGGCGCTTTGCCTGGCCCCCAGGAAGGCCCTGAAGACTCACCTAAGCCTATAGATACGGATGCACTGACAGAGTCTGGTGGTTTGCTGTGTAACCCCACCTACCCGACTGGACACTTGATGGCTGTGAGGGCTTGCCAAAGGGTGCTTCTCCACCTCCTGCCATAGTAATTTGTGTACACCCATGTAATATATAGCATATTTAGAAGCAGCCAAGTCTCTGCCCAAAGTAAGAGCATGAGGGAGTAAATAAACCAAAAGTGCAGTTATTACCGGTGGGAAGATCACTGACAGAGTGGTAGAACAATGGTGGTGAAGTGCAGAAAATTGATTAATTGAATGAGCCATCATCTATATAACTGAGTAATAAAAATGAAGATAACATTATATAATACAACCTCCAGTGGTAACCCCCTACTATTTTCTCTGTAATTTGGTATTTCCTTTATTGTTTTTGTGTTAACAAATGCAAAGACAACACTATGTAATACAGCATCCAGTGATGGTTCTCTATTGTCTCCTCTGTAATTCAGTATTTCCTTTATTGATTTTGTTATAACAAATACGAAGATAACATTATCTTATACAGCATCCAGTGCCAATTCTCTACTATCTTCTCTATAACTTGGTATTTTCTGTATTGTTTCTGTGTTATTCTGGGTTCTTTTGTCTTAAAAATAAAATTTAAAAAAATTTTAAAAATGATATGCTAAGAGTCACTGTCCCTTACAATATATTCAAATTGGTTACTCAGATAAACAAATATAGGCATGTAAGATTGATCAAACAATTAAACATTAACTGTTCCTTTCAATAAAGCAATGGAAATCAGTAGTACAGCTATCTTAGCTATCATGTGTATACATATATACATCTTTTTCCCTTCTTTCTTTTTACCTTTCCCACAGGGTCTCTTTTTCCCTTTCTTTGATAAAATTGCCTAAGCTCTATTTTGTTTATTCTTTCAAATGACAAGCTCTTAGGTAGCACATTCCTGTAATCACAGCACTCAGAAGGTTCAGGCTGGAGGGTTGCAGAGAGAGTTCAAGGCTCACCTGGAATACATAGTGAAACCCTTTCTCAAAAATCAACTCTTTGATTCATTAATTCTATGTAGTTTTATAGACTCAATTCAATTAATTTCTATTCTGATCTTTAAAATCTTCCTTGTACTAGCTTTGGGCTGGAATTATTCTTATTTTTCGAGGAGCATGAGGTGCATCATTAGGTTGTTTATTTTGACTTGCTCTATTTTTCTGATGTGGGCACTCACAGCTATAAACCTTCCCTCTTAGGCTTGATTCCACAGTACCCATAGGTTGTGGCATTATTGGTTGATTCTAGGGACTAATTACTTCCTTGATTGTTTTGGGACTCATTAAAGGTTCACATTGTTTAATTTCTATATGCATAATTTCTCTGTAGCATTGATTTCCAGTTTCATTGCACTATGACCTTATATATTCATGGGACATTTTCAATTTTTTTGCATTTACTTAAGCATACTTTAGGGGCTAACATGTGATCTATTTTGGAGAAAGTCCCATGTGCTCTTAAAAATATATATTCTGTGGTTTTTAAAATTTTTATTTTATGGGTACATTTTAGATATACATAATGATAACATTCATCAGAGGGAATTTGTACCTGTACATGATGTATCTTGTTTCTTTGTTCCCCATTCCCCTTCCTTCAACCCCACTTCCCCTCTTTATTTAAAAGTTTTGTTTCTATTTTTCCTTTCCTTGTCCCATACTCCCTTCTCCCTCTCCTCTCCTTGTTCCCTTTCTCATTTGAATTTTTTCCATTTCTCAATATCTATTATACATTTTGATCTTTACTTACACTTTTTGTTTCTCAATCCAAGAAACAATGTGATATTTAAATGTTTGTCTGACTTATTGCACTTAAGTGTGTGCTCTCAAGCTGCACCCATTTAGCTGGAAATACCTCAAGCTTATCCTTCGTTATTGCGGAGTATTACTCCATTGTATAAAAAAAACCCACATCTTCTTTATCCATTCATCAGTTGATGGGCATTTGGGTTGTTTCTAAGATTTAGCTATTACACACTGTACCACTATAAATACAGGCGCACATATATCACTGTGGCATGATGCTTTTTATTATTTTAGCAATATAGCAAGAATATTAATAACTGGGTCAAATGGGACCTTCAGTCCTAGTTGTTTGAGGAATTTCCACACTGACTTCCACAATGGTTTCACCAGTCTACATTCCCAGTAATAATGGAGAAGTATTTCTTTTTCCCCACAGCCCCAGCAGCATTTGTTATTGGTTGTTTTCTTAATAATAGCTATTCTTTCTGGAGTGAAATGGAATCTAAGCATTATTTTAACTTGTATTTTTTGATGTATGTATCTGCTGTTTGTACTTCTTCATTGGAGAAGTGTCTGTTCATTTCACATGCCCATTTTTTTATTGAGTCTTTAAATTTGGGGGGGTCTGATTTCTTTGAGTTCTTTATATATTCTAGGTGTTAGTCTTTTCTCTGAGGAATAGCAGGCAAAATTTTTTCGCAGCTCTGGGCTGTATTTCACTCTGTTCGTGGTTTCTTTTACTATGCAAAAGTTTTCATGAGATCCAAGGTGTTGATTCTTTGTGATAGTTCCTGTGTGACTGGGGTTTTGTTCATAAAGTTTTCCTACACCAATATCTTCAGGTTCCACCATTCTATCATCTAACAGATAGCAGTTTTAATATTTAGAACTTTAATCCATTCCATTTTTAGTTTAGTGCATGGTGAGAAGTATGAGTGTAGTGTTCTTCAGCACGTGGAAAGCCAGTTTTCCCATAATTTATTAAAGAGGCTATCTCTATCCTAGTGAAGGTGTTTGGAGTCATTGTGAAAGATAAGATGGCTAAGTGTGTTTGAAGCTTTTTCAGCATCTTGCAATCTGTTCTATTGATTACCAGGTGTAGTTTTTGCCAGTATTTTACTGTTTTGCCACAGTAGTTTTGTAGTATAATTTTGACTCAAGGATTGTGATGCCTCCTGCCTTGCTTAGAATTGTGTTTGCTATTCTAGGTCTCTTCTGGTTGCAAATGAATTTTAAGATTGTTTTCTCTAATTCTGTAAGATATGCTATTGGAATTTTGATTGCGATAGCATTAAATCTGTATAACAATTTTGGGAGTATGGCCATTTTTACTATATTGGTTCTGTCTTCCCAGGAACAAGGGATATCTTTCCATCTCTAATATCTTCTTCGATCTCCTTTTTCAGAATTCGCTAGCTTTCAATGTAGAGGTCTTTTACTTCCTTCATTAGATTGATTCCTAGGTAATTCACTTTACTGATGCTCTTGTGAAAAAGTGTGGTTTCCCTAATTTCTACCTTAGTGAGTTTTAAATTTGTGTACATGACTGCTATTTATTTTGAGTGTTGATTTTGTATACGAGTAAGCTACTGAATTTGGTTATTAAATGTAAAAGTCTTTTGGTGTAATTTTTGGGGGTATTCTATGTAGAGTATCATGTCATCCACAAATAATGATCATTTAACTTTCTTTCCTATGTATATTCCTTTGATTTCTTTTTCTTGTCTATCTGGCTAATGTTTCCAGAACTGTAATGAATAGGAGTGGTGATAGGGGTATCTTTGACTTAGTCCTTATTTTAGAGTGAAAGCTTTCAGTTTTGTCCAATTAATATGATGTTGGCTGTTGGTTTGTCATAGATGGCTTTTATCAGATTGAGAAAAAGACCATCTATGCAAATTTTCTGCAAGGTTTTTATTATGAATGGTTGTTGGACTTTGACAAATACTTTTTCTGCATCTATTCAGATGATCATATGGTTTTTGTCCTTGATTCTGTTGATAGAGTGTGTCAATTTATTGATTTGCCTATGTTAAACCATCCCATCATCCCTGGGATGAATCTTACTTGGTCAGTTTGTATAATATTCTTGATGATTTGCTGAATTCTGTTTGCCAGTATCTTATTGAGGATTTTCGCATCTGTTTTCATTAGTGAGACTTGCCTGTAGTTCTCTTTCTTGGTTAGATCCTTCTCTAACTTTGGCATCAGGGTAATGTTTGATTTCAGAAATGAATTTAGGAGTGTTTCCTTTTCAGTTTGATTGAAGGGTTTGAGAAGCAGCAGCATTATGTCTTCTCGAAATTTCTTTTAGAACTCAACAGTGAATCCACCAGGTCCTGAGTGTTCCTTTATTAGTAGGTTCTTAGTTAGATCTTAAATTTCACTGACTGATACTGGATTATTTGGAATTTGTATATCTTCTTGATTCAACTTTGGGAATTCATCTGTATCTAGGAACACATGCTTTCCTTCTATGCTTTCCATCTTATTACAATATAGGTTCTCAAAGTAGGTGTTGATAATCTGGATTTCTGCAGGACTTGTTGTGATTTCACTGTTTTCAGTCCTTACTGCATGGATTTGAGTCTTTCTGTTTTTTTGATAAGGTTGGCTAAGGAATTGTCAATTTTACTTAGTCTTTCAAACAACCAAATGCTTGATTCACTGATTCCTTGTATTGTTTTGTTAGTCTCCAAAGCATTAATATCTGCCCTGGTCTTTATAATTTCCTGCCTCATATGAGCTTTGGGCTTCACCTGCTCTTCTTTTGCTAGAAGCTTTCGGTTCAACATAAGGTTATTGGAGTTTCCTCTGTTTCCCTGATGTGGGAATTCACCACTGTAAACATCCTTGGTGGAGCTGCTCTCATTGCATCTCATAAATGCCACTATGTCATATTGGCATTATTGCTTAATTATAAAAGCTGTCTAATTTTTTCTTTAGTGTAATCCAGGCTGGTCTCGAACTTACAGTGATCCTCCTGCCTCAGCCTCCTGAGTGCTGGGATTACAGATGTGTGCCACCACACCTGGCCTGAAGGGATGTATTTTGTTTCTTATTTTATAAATCTTTGAGCATGCCTTGAAACTTTTTATTTTAGGTTCTTAAATTATAAGTAATATTAATTTTATAGTACTTCATATGACTTATGGTTATGCAGGTGTAATCAGCTAATTGGCTTCTGCAAGACACCAATTCTTTTCATTTTATGACTTCTATTACATGTGTTTTCAGATAAAGAAAAATGCCGTATGTCATCAGATACTGAAATTGTTTATCTGTGACCCATTGGTTGTTCAGGAGGGTGCTATTTAATTTCCATGTATTTGAGAGGCTTTTATGATTTCTTTTGCCATTAATTTTCAATTTCATTGAACTATGGCCTGATAATATGCATAGGATAATCTCATTTCATTTGCATCTACTTAAGCATGTTTTATGAGCTAGTATGTGGTCTATTTTGGAGAATGTCCCATGTGCAAAGCTAAAAAGAATGTGTGTTCCAATGTTATGGGTGGATGGGCCCAGAGCGGAAGTAACACTGCTCCATGAACATGTCACAACCACACAGGACCACGCGAGCAAGCAACCAGCAGGGAGAGGAAGTGGGGTGGCCTACAGAAGTTTAAATATTTTGAATTAACCAGGCGTGGTGGCGCACGCCTGTAATCCCAGCACTCGGGAGGCTGAGGCAGGAGGATCATTAAGAGCTTGAGGCCAGGCTGAGCCACAAAGTGAGCTCAAGGCCCACCTGAACTGCATAGCGAGACCCTGTCTCAAAAAGACAAAAACATAAAAATAAATAAATAAATATTTTGAATTAGCCAAATTACCTGCTACAAGGGGAGAAACCCACACCCATACAGCTTAATTCACTTGACACAGTGTGCCTGTCAACAGTAAGTAGCTTAAACAACTACCAATAACTCATCCAGTTTGGCTTTTCAAGTGGGAAAGTTGCACATTTTAAAGTAAAGATAGTTCAACTTTTCAGCCAGGTGTAACTTGAACCTAATGAACTATGGGAACTATGGAGGAGCAAGGGTTAATAAACCAATGTGCTTTGAATTTGTTCAAGCACTGATATGTCTGTATATAAAGATTTAGCATATGCAACAGCTATCACGAGAAGTGAAAAAAACACTTTTCCCTAAAATTGAAAATATTAAAACTAAGTTAAAGGGTGGGCATAGTAGTATAATCCCAGCCCTCAGGAGGCTGAGGCAAGAGGATTGCTGGAGTTTGAGACCAGCCTGGACTACATAATGAGTTCAAGGCCCACCTGGACTACATAGCAAGACCTCATCATTTAAAAAAAAAAAAAAACCAAGTTAAAATCCATAAAGTAATTAGTATTCCACACACATAAAAACCTAACAAAACAAAGTTTACATGCCCCAGTTGACCTTATGTGAAAATGCAAAGCAGGTTTTAAAACTAGTAGTATGTCCAATGTTTAAAACCAGTTTATAATTGAGGGAATATATAAATCCTTAATTAAAGAACACAAATGAAGTAAAGGCTTTTAGACTGGTACACACTATTCATACCTATATTTCAAGGTTGGAAATGCATATATGCAAGCAACAGTACAAAAGTATTCTTTTTTTTTTTTTTTCTCTCTTTTGGAGACAGGATCTCACTATCCAGTTCAGTCTGGCCTTGAGCTCACTTTGTAGCTCAGACTGGCCTCAAACTCTCAACAATCCTCCTACCTCAGCCCCCAAATGCTGGGTACAGGTATGCACCACCATGCCTGGCACAAAGGCATTCATGAAAAATGCATAATCTTGGAAAATTATGAAAACATTCTTGCTACTAAGACATTTCTAAATACAAAACTACCCTATTTGTTACTTTTGTGTAGTGAGAGTTCACTTTTGAAACATAAAATTCAGTCTTTCGTATGAATGGTGACAGTTTTTTAAATTTATTTTAAAAAATAAAAGAAGGAAACCATATTAACAAACAGACGTCCATTTACATAAGAACAATACAAGCAATACTGAATTACAGACAAAGTGGTAGGAAATCGACAATGGTTGTTGTATTACACATTGATATCTTCAAAGTGGTTACTCAAGAAAACAAATAGAGACATGTAAAATTGATTAAATAATTAATCACTAACTGATCCTTTCAGCAAAGTGATAGAAGTCAGCAGTACAACCATGTTAGCTACCCTGTGTGTACATGTGTACATAGTTTTCCTTTCTCTTTTCCCTCATCCCCGTTGCTCTTTACTTTTGAGCAGTTTACTTTCATTTCATAATGTCTATCATACTTCTTAATTTTTATTCACTCTTTCATGTTCTTACACTAGTGAAACAATACGTTGTTTACATACGGAGGTCTGATTTATGTCACTTATGAGTATGGTCTCTAGTTGTGACCATTTACCTGTAAAATCCTTGAGTTTATCTTTCTTTATAGCTGAATCATATTCCATTATATAAAAACACCACTATTGTTTCTATCCATTCCTCTGCGGATGGACATTTGGGTTGTTTCCATGATTTAGCTATGAAAAATTGCGCTGCTATAAACATGGGAGCATATATGCCACTGTGATACGATGCTTTCAGTTCTTCGGGGAAAATACCAAGAAAGGGAATAGTTGGATTAAATGGGACCTCTAGATCTAGTTTGCTGAGCAATCTCCAAACTGATTTCCACAGTGGTTTCACTACAAATGACAGCTTTTAAAAAGAATTTCTTAGTTGTCTGGAATCCTTAAGCATGCACAAAGCTTTAAATAAGTGGGCTCACCAAGGAAGCAGGCTGTTTCAGGGCATCCAGTTAAGCCAGAGCTGGGAAGTCTGCACACAGGGGCAGAAGCACTGAGTTTGTCAGTCCTGCTGCCAAGGTTTGGATGCCACCCACACCTACGTCCACATCACTGGGTACATGTCCTGGGCAGCCCAGGTCTCCAAAGTGGATCTCCAGCTGAGATATGATGTCATTTGCTGACTTCTAGAAATGATGGTCCATCACAAATCTTCAGCATGGGCCTCTTTGCTCTTTGCTTTATGTAGAACAAATCCCTTCTTCCACTGCCCCTCAGCACCTTCATTTGGTTTTTGGATATTAAATTCTACTTTTTCCCAGTCTTTGCTTTGGATTTCCTCCCACTCATCAGAGTTACCATTTTGGATCCTTTTTCATAATCTCTTCAACTCTGTTGTTTTATTTTCAGTGTCTGCCACAGGGAGCTCTTCATCGTCAGGTGTTTCCCAGTCACACTCCATTGACCCAAGTCAGTTCCTTCATCTTTGACAACTCCCCAAGATTGAGATCTGCTACCTCCTCCTTTGTCCTCATGCTTCAGGGTGCTGCAGTGTGGAAAAGATCTGTCACTTCCACTATGCCTATCAAATACAAACTTAAAATGTGAACCAAACACATCTCCTTGGTCATCCCACATGCATAGGCACCTCACACTCTTCCAAGACCCCCACACCCTCGGACAGGATGGTCAGTAATGGGTTATCAACCAAAAACTCCCTCCTCTTTCACCTCCCCCTTTTTCTCACTCTGTTATTCAGGCTGGCCTTAAGTTCACTACATAGTCCAGGCCAGTTTCAACTCATGGCAATCCTCCTGCCTCAGCCTCCTGAGCCCGGAGATTAGAGGTATGTGCCAACACACCTAGACTTTCACCCTTTTGTTCTGTAACAGCAGATGAGCTGATTTCCACAGAAGATTGAAGGATTCAATTTTAGGGAAAAACAGAGTTCACTGAATTTAGACCGGTCACTGTACATCCCCGACTAGCAGGTCAGGATATGTCAGCCTCGTCCTGTCTTTGTTTCAACTTTAAATACACCTTGAATTTCTATGGTAACAGATTGGAATGTTGCAGCCATTGATACAGGCAACCACACAGTTGTTTTTCTTGTCCCGTGTGACCGGGTCGGGCCCCGGTCATGAACCTAACCACAATGATATATACTTTCCGCACTCTGTTCTGTATGTTCCCCTTTAGATAACCATACATTTCCTTTATGGTTATAATGTTTATCTAGGGCCAGAGAAGGGCTGAGATGACCCGGGGAAGGTCTTAGATGGTTATCTAAGCCCAGGTGTTCTCCGTCCTTAAGGAAACATCCCAGGGCAAAGTAACCCCTCCGAGATGTTTTTCAAGACATAGTTGAGGCTTGTACTAAGACTAAGACTACTCTAATTTAAGAATGATATGCTAAGAGTCGCTGTGCCCTACAGTTCAAATAGTTTTCCAAATCTTCTTTCATGATGTGGTTGCCTATCTGGTCTCCTCTCAGTTATCTTCTCTTCACCCTGAAGTTGTTGATCAGGCCTTTTTCCTGAGTGATAGCTGGCTCTTGCAGTGGAGCTGGCCTGGGTCACGCTCTTGGCCCTGGGGCTCCCAACACTATGAGAAATCCCTGTAAGTACAGCAGACCTAAGAATGCTCTCAGTTCAGATAGTAGGGAACCATAAGAAATACATTTTTAAATATGGCTATTGGTGCATACAGAGCATTTTACTTGTATCTCAGCCTTTGTGTATTTCACAATGGCTTATAGCATTTCATTGTTATAATTTCCAAAAGTGAATAGCAGTGCTGGCATTCTGTCTAATGCATTTCACCCTTGCCAAGGCCCTTACTATCTTTTTGGACTGCATTTTCTAACATTGGTCAATTCTATTGGGTTACATGGCCACTTGGCAACATCTCCACTAGTCAAATATGTATTCATGTTGCTGTTTTCTCATTATCTGAATCGAAGAGGCCTGCATTCTCTGTGTCTGTATCAGTAGATTCCTGCCCCATTTCACTGTCACAGGAGCTGTGCCTCACATAGCCAACATCAGACATATCATTATCACCGTCATTATACACTCATATCACACTTCTGTTATGAAAGCACTTGTTGTATCATAATCAGTCATCTTCATCATCCATGCATGAGTAAACTGACAATTCACTTCTGACCTCCTCCAAAACCTACAAACTTGGCTTTTCTTTTTTTCTTTTTTTAATTTTCTTTTTTTTTATTTTAAAAGTAAAAGAACAAAAACACTAACAAACATACATACAGTGGCACAAGAACAGTACAAAAATCGAACTACAGGTGGCAGGGGATCGACAATGGTTGTTGTATTACACGTTGGTAGCTTCAAAGTGTATACTCAGGACAATACAAATAGACATACACGGTTGATCAAACAACTAATCACCGATTGTTTCCCACATCAATATGACAACAGACAACAGTGCAACCATGTCAGCCATCCCAAATATACATACATACCTACTCAGCTATCCCCCTCTTCCTTCTCTCCTTCCCTTCATCCCGATTGCTCTCTACCCTTGAGCAGTCTCCCTCATACCTCCCGATCTATACTCTCACCGCCAGGTTCCTACACTAATGATACTATACGCTGTTTACACATGCACATCTGGTTTACCTCACTTTATGAGTATGGTCTCTAATTGTGACCATTTGCCTATAAAAGCCCCTAGATTGTCTTTCTTTACAGCTGAATAATATTCCATTGTGTAAAAATGCCACAGTTTTTTAATCCAGTCCTCTGTGGATGGACATTTGGATTGTTTCCATGATTTAGCTATTACAAATTGTGCTGCTATAAACATGGGTGCACATATATCACAGTGATATGCTGTTTTCAGATCTTCTGGGAAAATCCCCAGAAGGGGAATAGCTGGGTTGAGTGGGACCTCCAGACCTAGTTTGCTGAGGAATCTCCAAACCGATCTCCACAGTGGTTTCACCAGTCTGCATTCCCACCAGCAGTGCAGCAGAGTTCCTATTTCTCCGCAGCCTCTCCAGCATTTGTTATTGGATGATTTCTTGATGCTGGCCAATCTTACTGGGGCAAGATGAAATCTCAATGTTGTTTTCATTTGCATTTCTCGAATGACTAAAGATGTAGAATATTTTCTCATATATTTATTTGCCATTTGTATTTCTTTATCTGAGAAGTGTGTATTCATCTCAGATGCCAATTTCTGGATTGGCTCTTTGAATTTAAACAGGTTCATGTTTTTTAATTCTTTGTATGTTCTAGATAGAAGGCCTTTGTCCAAGGGACAGCCAGTTAGGATTTTTTCCCAATCTGTAGGTTTTCTTTTTACTCTACTGGTGATTTCTTTAGATGTGCAAAAACTTCAGTAAGATGAGGTCCCAGTTACTGATTCTTTGAAGTATTTCCCTTGCAGTTTCATTTTTGTTCATGAACTCTCTGCCTACTCCTATGTCTTCAAGATTTTTACCTACCTTCTCTTCCAATAGATTCAGTGTTTCTGTTTTAATATTGAGATCTGTGATCCATTTTGACTTGAGTTTGGTGCATGGTGATAGACTTGGGTCTATTTTCAGTCTTTGGCAAGTGGCAAGCCAATTTTTGCAGCACCATTTATTAAACAGGCTATCTTTCTTCCAGTGGGCTTGTTTGGCCCCTTTGTCAAATATTAGGTGGATGAGTGTATTTGTGGTTGTGGCTGTATCTTCCAGTCTGTTCCATTGATCCTCAGGTCTGTTTTTTAGCCAGTACCAGGTTGATTTTATTACAGTAGCTTTGTAGTATAATTTCAGGTCAGAGATTGTGATTCCACCTGACTTAACCTTGTGGCTCAGAATTGCTTTTGCTATTCTGGGTCTCTTCTGGTTCCAGATGAACTTAAGGCATGTTTTCTCTAGATCTGTGAGGTACGTTGATGGTAGCTTAATGAGAATTGCATTGAATCTGTACAACAGTTTTGGTAGTATGGCCATTTTCACAATATTGGTTCTTCCTAACCATGAGCAGGGAATGTTTTCCCATTTTTTGAAATCCTCTTCAATCTCTTTTTTCAGAGTACTGTAGTTTTCATTGAAAAGATCTTTTACCTCTTTTGTTAGATTGATTCCTAAATATTTCATTTTCTTGGATGCTATTGTAAAAGGTATGGTTTCCTTAATTTTTCTCTCAGACTGTTTGTTGTTTGTGTATAGGAATGCTACTGACTTTGGGGTATTGACTTTGTATCCAGTTACTCTGCTGAATTTGTCAATTAATTGAAGGAGTCTTCTTGTGGAGTTTTTGGGGTCTTCCATGTAAAGTATCATATCATCTGCAAATAGCGATAGTTTTACTTCTTTCTTTCCTATGTGTATTCCTTTTATTTCTCTCTCTTGTCTAATTGCTCTGGCCAATGCTTCTAGAACTATGTTGAATAGTAGTGGTGACAGTGGACATCCTTGTCTTGTTCCTGTCTTTAAAGTGAAAGCTTTCAGTTTTTGTCCATTTAGTATGATGTTGGCTGTTGGCTTGTCATAGATGGCTTTGATTAAATTGAGGTAGAGGCCATCTATTCCTATTTTTTCTAGGGTTTTTAACATGAATGCATGTTGGACTTTATCGAAAGCTTTTTCTGCATCTATTGAGATAATCATGTCGTTTTTGTCTTTGAGTCTATTGATATGGTGTATTACATTAATTGATTTGTGAATATTGAACCATCCCTGCATTCCTGGAATAAATCCAACCTGGTCATGGTGTATAATTTTCCTTATGATTTGCTGCATTCTATTTGCTAGTATTTTATTGAGTATCTTTGCATCTATGTTCATTAGGGAGATTGGCCTATAGTTCTCTTTCTTGGTTGGGTCCTTCTCTGGTTTTGGTATTAGTATCATACTTGCCTCCAGAAATGAGTTAGGGAGAATTGTTTCCTTTTCAATTTCATTGAACAATTTGAGGAGTGTTGGCATTAAATCTTCGCTGAACATTTTATAAAATTCTGTTGTGAATCCATCAGGGCCTGGGCTTTTCTTTGTCGGTAAGTTTTTAATGACATTTTCAATCTCATTAATTGATATTGGGTTGTTCAGGGTTTTTATATCTTCTTGGTTCAATTTTCGTAATTCGTACATTTCTAGGAATCTGTCAATTTCTTCTGGGTTTTCTACCCTACTGGAGTAAAGATTCTCAAAGTAGGTATTACTGATCTTTTGAATTTCTGTAGGATTTGTAGTGATTTCATCCTTTTCATTCCTTATTGCATGACTTTGAGTTCTTTCCTTTCTTTTTTTTTGATAAGATTGGCTAGAGGTTTATCAATTTTATTTACTCTTTCAAAAAACCAACTCTTTGATTCACTTATTTTTTGTAGAGTTTTCTTCATCTCAGTTGCATTAATTTCTGCCCTGAGTTTTGTAATCTCCTCCCTTCTCTGGGCTTTGGGCTTCACTTGTTCTTCTTTTTCCAAAAGTTTGAGGTGCAACTTTAGGCTGTTTATTTGTTCTCTTTCTGTTTTCTTTATGTGTGAGTTCATCGCTATAAATTTCCCTCTGAGGACTGCTTTCATTGCATCCCACAGATTCCTATAAATTGTATTTGTATTTTCATTTGTTTGTAGGTATTTTCCAATCTCTTCTCTAATTTCCTCTGTGACCCATTGGTTATTCAGGAGATTGTTGTCTAATTTCTAAGCATTTATAAAGGTTTTGGAAATTCCCTTTGTCATTAATTTCCAATTTCTTTGCACTGTGGTCAGATAATATGCATGGGATAATTTCAATCCTTTTGCATTTAGGTAGGTATGCTCTATGGGCTAGAATGTGGTCTATTTTAGAGAAAGTCCCATGTGCACCTGAGAAAAATGTGTATCCTGGTGTTGTGGAGTGGAACACTCTGTAAACATCTACTAAGTCCATTTGTTCACACATTTGGTTCAGGTCTGTTATATCTTTGCTGAGTTTTAGTCCAGTTGACCTGTCTCTTTGCATCAAAGGAGTATTTAGGTCCCCTATTACAATAGTGTTATTGTTTATTTGGTTTTTTATGTCCATTAAGATTTGCCTTACATAGTTTGGTGCTCAAGTATTTGGTGCATACATGTTTAGGATTGTTATACAAACTTGGTTTTTCATATACCATTGTACTGAATTGGGCTACTTCTTCCAGAAAAAAATTGAAAGAAAACTTAAAAAATAATCTTAGTTTGGTGTGGGTGTATTATACCCTCTGTGATGCTCTGGTAAACATACACAAAACTGTTCTACTGAGCATCATGTGGGTGTAAATCCTGGTTTTACACTTTTTCACGTGTGCACACACCTAGTCTTTTGCCATACCAAGTGGGTAAACATAAATATTGCTTCCTCTATCCCTCAGAGAAAGGTACTAAGATGCACAGCTGGTTATTATTATACTAACATAAAAATTTACAGTAGAAAAGTAAGGGATATGTTTGTGGGACCCACTGTTATGCTCTGAGGTATTAAATATCTGAGATCCTAGACTCAAAGCCTAACAAACCGTCTGTCAGAGAGGCCATTCTGCTTCAAAAGCTCCAGTTAAAGCTATTACTGAAGTACTTAGATTGCCCTGTGAACCCCTAAAACCACCTTTAATGGATTGAAGAGAAGAGGCCAAAAACAGTTAAGAGCTAAGCATGCTTCCCAAAGGCTATAAATGCACTCACATGGTCTAATGAAGGTGTGAGTCCAACAGAAAGGATATTTTTGACCCTGCTGCCTCAGAGCCAGTGCCTCCTTGCTTGCTCTCCACCAGTGGCTGCATGATGCTCTGCAGGGTCTCCTCCTGGAGACAAGAAGAAGGTATAGGGGTCTGATGCCCAGTGGGATTGTATGCATGCTCTGACCACTTTCACCTATGGCCAAGTCAAGTTCAAAACCAGGCTGTGAGCTTTCAGGATAGACACATTCATTCAAATTCCTTGAGCACTTACAAGGTCCAAGCAGGTAGTCTGCTCTGCTAATGGGCTGGGAAAGACAGATTCAGGAGTAAAAAAAAAATATTATTAATAACTCATGCTCTTTGCACTGCTTTGGGGCCAAACACATGCTATGGAACAGAAGTAGTGGAATAGACCTTTCAGACTTAAAAAAAATAGTTCATTATTATTTTAATAGTTGCTTGTAAAACAAGGTAAAGACATTTGGGGAAATAAAGTTTGAGTTGAGAAGTAGTTTTTACAAAATAATTTATAAAGAGACAAAAATGTATGTATGTATATATGAATATACATATATGCAGGAGGGCTAACATGGTTCTACTATTGTATTATATCACTTAATGCTAAGGAATAATCAATGACGGGTTATTTGATCAATCTTGTATGTCTGTATGTGTTATCCTGAAAACACACTTCGAAGATATCAATATGCAAAGCAGCAACTATTGGTGTTTTTTGTTGTTGTTGCTGTTGTTGTTGTTTGCCTGTTTTGCTTTTTGTCTTTGGATTTTTGGTTTTTGTGTTTTTTCTGTTGTTGAGAGGATTAATTGACTAAATTTGCATGTCTGTATATGGGTTCATATATTTACACTTCGAAGATATCAATGGATAAAGCAATAACCACTGTTGAGACCATGTCACCTTGTCTATAGATTAGTTGTGATTGTACTATTTTTTATGCTAATTGCTGTCTGTTTGTTAATATGTTTTTGTACTTTTATTTTTTTTAAATAAAAAAACAAAATAATTTATATAATGTATAATAGAACTTGAGCATAGACACTTGGGACACTCCAATTATGTATAAGAGTGAAAATACAAATCATTATCCAAACCCTTGTCTCCTTAAAGGTAATCCCTGTTGCCAGATGTGTAACACACAACCCTGATCCCAGCTATTTAAGGGGCTAAGACAGGAGGATCACAAGTTCAAAGCTACCCTGGGCAAATTAGTGATGACCCTGTTTCACAATAAAGTTTTAAAAGGGACTAAGGATGTAGCTCAGTGACTGCCTAGCACAGTTGAGGCCATGCGTCTATACTGAAGAAAAGAAAAGATACTCACTATTGAAAGTTTGGTGAAATCTTTTAAAATATAGCAGTGAGACCATGTCCAACTGTCTGCTTGATGTGAAGTGTGTGAAGATAATACCAACTCCCAAGAGAGGAACCATGGGAAACTAAAACAGAAGAAGGATTACAGATTTTAACCCAGCCTGCATAATTTATTCATTTGGTGGGATCCTGTTTCAAACTATAAAGTGAGAAATAAAGAAAGGGCTGGAGATACTGGTCCATGTGAAGACCCTGGCTTCAATTCCAGCACCAGAAAAATACATATGTAACAGTGATAGCAATAATAATACCAAAATTAACAAATCAAGCGCTCATTTATATCAGGCTTCACACCAAATGTATTCTCTCTATTCCTACTCTCCCTCTCTCTCTTGCTGTTGTTAGTAGTGGGGGTTAAATTTAGGGTCTTTGCACCAACCCACAATCCCAGGGCTTTTTATTGTTCTACTTTAAGATAGCATCTTACTAAGTTGCTCAGTTACCCCGGCTGGGCTCAAATTTGCCATCCTCCTGCTCAGCCCCCAGAGTGCTGGGATTACAACCACGCCAGCACGGCTGGCTCCAGATGCCTTTTATAGACCACTTTATTGAATACTCTTATCTTTTTCTGTATGGTGTTTGTTTGTTTGCCGTGCTAGGGATAAAACTCCAGACAAGCGCTCCACCACCGCAATACCCCCAGCCTCCTATTATTCCTTCTATGTGACGGTTATGAGAGGGATAAAGAGACAGAGAGAGACAGAGACAGAGAGAGAGAAAAGAGGATGAAGAAGAAAAGAAGAGGAGAAAGAGGAAGGAGGAGGAGGAGGAGAAGGAAAGAAGGCGATCTACTTGGGGACTGCCAAGCTTACCGCACATTTTTCGCATATTTACAAACCCATATTATATACACTTACAGTTCTCCACAGGAAGAGAATCTATGCATATATGATTATGAGGGGATTTATTAGATTGGCGTACATGATCAGAGGTTGGGTACTTCCAATCTGCAGGTTGGAGAGCCCAGGAAACCAGTAGCTGCTAAGTCCAAGCAGCTGGAAGCCTCAAAACAAAAGCTCTCCATGATGCAGGCCCCTGTCTAAAACTGAAGGCCTTGGAAGACCCGGGAGGGGCTGGTGCAAATCTGCCCTCGAAAGCCGAAGAACCTGGGATCTAATGTCATGAGTGATAGCACTAACGAAACATACACACAATCGTTTTTCATCTGAACTCCCCCCTCCCGCTTTTGTTCTGTCTGGACCATTGGACGTCACCACCTACGCTCAGGGCCAGTTACCTCTGGAAAACTGGCACAGCCACACTCAGGAATGGGCTGTGCCAATGTGTGTGTGTGTGTGTGTGTGTGTGTGTGTGTGTGTGTGTGCGCACGCACGCATGTGCACACATATTGCTTTGCCAGTTTTCTAGGTATCTCTCAATCTAGTCAAGCTGACTCCTAAAATTAACCATCACAGGATGTATTTGTATGTTTGCATTTGAGACCATATGCATGTTTTTACATATACTTTCTATTAATGAGATTAAGTGCTATTATAAAACTTGCTCTTTTTGGTACTGAATTTTGTATAAGCAAAATTTATATAAGATTTGTGGTTCTGTTTCTTTCCACTGAGAAAGAATATCTCTCTCAATCTCAATTTCCCTGTGACTATCAACATGAAAGTTTATGTATGTAAAATAGCTAGCCAACACAGAGTATGTCCTCAAGAAATTACAACTGCTAAAATTACAACTAGGTCTTCTTTGCTGTGGTTCTGCGATCCAACCCAGGGCCTCACACATGCTACACAAGTACTGTACCATGACCACATCCACAGCCCTTTTCTTTTCTTCTTATTTGTATGTGCATGCGTGTGTGTGTGCGTGTGCATTTCATTGTTTTTTCCTTTGCTACAGCCCTATTTTGAAATTTTATTCTTAGACAGGATCTTGCTAAGTTGCTCAGGCTCACCTCAAACTTTCACTCTTGAGTAACTGGGATTATAAGCATTTGTTACCATGCCTGATGAGTTTGTTGTTATTGTTTGGGTTTTTTTTGAGATTTTTTTTTTTTTTTGTCTTTTTGAGACAGGGTTTCACTATGCAGTTCAGGCTGGTTTTGAACTCACTTCGTAGTCCAGACAGAACTCGAACTCACAGCAATCCTCCTTCCACAACCTCCCAAGTACAGGTGTGTGCCACCATCCCTGGCTGTTCTTGTTCTTTTGCTTTGTTTGTAGTTCAGAGGACTGAACCCAGGGCCTTCACACTGAGGTACATCCCCAGCCCTGTTTTCTTTTTTCTTTTTTCTTTTATAGACAAGGTCTCACTAAACCACAAGTTTGCCCAGACTGGGCTCAAAATTGTAAGCCTCCTGCCCCAGCCTCCCTGAGTGCTGGGATTACAGGTGTACACTACCATGACCTGCCAGGAGGTGTGTTTGTTTCTTTGTTTGTTCATTTTAATGTAATGTGATTGTCTAATACAACTGAAATTTATTGCTTTAAAATCTGACATTTCTCTTGGTGTTTTGCTTTAAAGGGTTTGGCTGTTGTGGGTTTAAAGATAAAGAAAAAAATAGACAGCTGGGAATTAAAGTTTAAAGAACTGACTAATGAGGCTCAGAGAGGCAAACAGAAAATGCAGAACGAGAAAATTTTAAGAATAAATCTGACAACAGGAGAAGTTTGAAGGCCTCTACCTCATCCATACATCCCTGGGAGCTGTTCTCTGGGACCAGATGAGGTCAGTTTAGAGCCCATCACCCAAGGCTGGAGAGCCTTTAATGAGACACTATGTCACAAGTGTGAAAGGCAGCAAAGTTTTATAGTTATTAAAAATATTAAAGGCAGGAAAAGAAATACACTCCAGGGAGGGTGCAGGGGCACTCTTGTTCAGTGGCCAGGAGCTTAATGGCAGCCATATTTTGTGTCCCCACACTCCTCGGGATGACATCAGATCTAGGCTATCCTATCAAAAACCTGCTCTCACCAACAGAATTGAAGATAACACTCTCTGATCAGTCTCCCGTGCAGTGATTGGGTACACGTGTACAGGTCACACCCACTTGCCCAGCGATCTGCCATGCCCTGATCTCCTGCCTCAAATGTACAGTTGTTTATTCTTTTTATTATTATTATTATTTTTTTTTGGCGGTACTGGGGATCGAACTCAGGACCCTGCGCTTGCTAGGCAAGCGCTTATTCCACTGAGCTATATCCCCAGCCCCGTTTATTCTTTTTAATCTTGGGATTGAACCTAAGGATCTGAGTTGCACCTTTAGCATGTTTGTGCATTTGTTTTAGATAAGATCTCACTAAATTGCCTCCCAAAGGCTGAGACGACAAATGTGTACCACTATAAGCGGCCTATCATTGACATTTTTAGGAAGAAAATTGTATCTATGCCTTTGGTCTATATCGCAGGGGATTTATTCGCGATTGTTCTCCAGGTTGCTCTGTCTGTCCTCATGCCCATCTGTTCTGTTATTCAGTCAGTCTGTTCAGTGCTATTTAATTTTGGCTATTTTGGTTACATTTTCTTCGTTCTGGTTATTCCATTTTCACAGCAGCCTATGTTATTTCTTAGATGTAGAGTGTTCTTAATCATTTAAACAATGTTAATTTGTTCTTATTTAAAAACTGTCTCCCTTTTCAAGTTACCCAAGGTGAGAAAGGTTGTCCTTCCTGGGCTACATAGTGGGTCTCTCAATGCCTCTTTCTCTCTGTCTCTCTCTCTGTCATGCTTGAACCCAGGGCTTTTGCACAGCTATATCCCTAGCCTTTTAATTTTTTTTTCAGTTTGAGACAGGGTGTTACTAAATTGCCAGGGCTGGGCTTGAATTTGCAGTTCTCCTGCATCAGCCTCCTGAGTCCCGGGATTATAGACATGCACCACCATGCCCATTTTAAATGTGGATTTATATTTGTATACCACCAGAAGAAAAATTCCATGCCTTCCTTACACATTTATTAATCACCCCCAAACATATTAACTAAGTATAAGTAGTTGCATGTTACTATGTAAGGAATTGTTACTATATTTCTAATTACATTTTTATGATATTGAAGAATAGGCAAAACTGATCTATGGTGACAGAAATAAAAATATTGGCTATCTTTGACACTCTTTCGGTGCTAGAGACTGAACCCAGGGTGGCTTTAGCCTTGAACTACATCCCCAGCCTCCCACATTTTTGAGACAGGAGATTACTAAATTGCTCAGGCTGATTCTGAAATTACATTCCTCCTGCCTCAGCCTTCAGAGTAGCTGTGATTATGGGCACCAGCCATGACTATAGGTACCACTGTACCCAGATTTTTGGGATTATTTTTATTGGCCTCTTAGTCCTAAGTATCTCATTTTAAGTGACTATGCTGTATTTAATATTTGTATTTAAAGTAGCCAGTTATATCTTAATAAATAGTCCTAAAAGATAGACATGTTCTTGAACTTATGAATATTATAACCTAGTTTAAAAGTGAAGCATATAAAAATTAACTGCAAGGCCTCCAGGAAGATGGCAGAGTGATGAGCGACAGAGAAAGAGCCTCTCTAAGCTTTGGTGTCCAGACACTGGAATGCAGCAACATAAGGAAGAGAAGAAAAGAGGGAGGGAAGTGAGTCCTCTGGACCCAGGAAGTATCAGGAGTGAGAACAGAAGCCCACAGAAAGAGTGAAAAGAAAAAGTTAAATGAAGAAGAAGGGGTGGCGGGTGGCACCTTCTCTCTGAGTCTGGACTTGCTGCATGGGAGATGGCAGCTCAGACCTGCAGATGCGCTGTGACTGCTGGCCACCCAGAGGCCTCTACGGAGAGATGCACCAGTGAAAGGGAGCAGAGGACACAGAGGACTACAGTGGCTGGTGAGTGGTATGGGGGTTCAGACTGCCCACAAGAGAGGTCTACTGGCTAGGAGCCACCTTGAGGAGAGACCAACTAAGCTCAGAACTCAGAACAACTACTGGCTCCATCTGGTGGCCCCCAGCTGAGTTAAAGCCCATAGGACGCACATCAACTGCTACAGGTTGAACAAGTCTAATTCCAGCCTTACAGCAAGAAACCAGCCTGAACTGCAGGAGAAATAAAGGTGTAGCCTCACTACCCTGCCATAAAGCTACAGCTAGTTTTCTGGGTTTAATCAACACAGATCTTGACATGCTCCACACTGTCCACCAGTGACAGCAGAGACATACTTTGAAGTGGAGCACTTCTGTTTTTCTCTTTCTCTCATTGTTTTACATTTTCTTCATTGCTCATTCTTGTTTTTGTACAAATATGCAAAGTTTTTGGTTGCTGTTGCTCTGTTCTGTTCTTATTTCTTCCTTGTCTCTTCCTCTGCTATTTTATGCACCAGTTTCCAAAAGTTTGCATGATCTTCCTTTATCCTCCAACCTTTTTCTAATTTATTCCTCTTCTTTTATTTCTCTATTTTTCCCCTAACCTCTTTTAAATTTTCTCCCTTGAGGTTAAAATTTTCACATTGAGAACTTACTGCATGCATACAATTTTCTGGCTTGTTTTAAATTGTGTTATATAACCACAAATCTAGTTCATATGAGTTTTTTTTTTTTTTTTAGTTCATATGGTTAAAGGTGGCAAACTAATAGTTACCTAAGCTTGTAGTTTTCTTGGCTGTGTTTGATGCTGTTGTCATTGCTGATTGTACCACTTTAGCCAAAGTGACATGTTTGTTCTAGCCAGTTGTTCTTCCTGGTGTACCAAGACTGAGACTGCATCAGGGTCATTAAAAAAAAATACTATAAGCCAGTGCCAAAGAGCCACAGGCTGGGCCAATTAGGCATCAACTTCTCATCCCCAATAAATCGAAGAGGTGGGATCTTGGAACAGACTCAAAATCTAAAATACAGCTACACCTAGAAGACACCTCTGAGAAGTAGTTATTTCTTAAGTGTTCTAAATGCTAGTGATAAAACTATTCACCATAGGCAATTTACAAGCATCAATCCAGGAATTAAACTAAAAAAGTAGAAAATGAGAAACAACTCCAGACATACATAGCCTCCTTATCTTTGACAAATGTACCAAACACATTCACTAGAAGAAAGACAGCCTCTTTAATAAATGGGGCTGGAAAAACTGGCTCTCCACATGCTGCAGATTAAAATTAGAACCATATGGTTCACCATGCACTAAAGACTAAAGTCAAAATGGATCAAAGATCTAAGTATTAAAACAGAAACATTAAATCTACTAGGAGATAGAGTAGGCAAAACTCTTGAAGACATTGGTGTAGGCAAAGACTTTATGAAAAAAACTACAATCACACAGGAACTATCACAAGGAATCAATGACTGGGATCTTATCTTATGAAAAACTTTTGTACAACAGGAGAAACCACCAACAGAGTGAAGAAACAACCCACAACATGGAGAAAAAAACTTTTTCCAGCTGTTCCTCAGACAAAGGATTTCATCTAGAATGCATAAAGAACTAAAAATAAAACCAGACTGCCCAAATTTAAAGACCAGTCCAAAAATGGGCACTGGGACTCCCTGTTTATTCCTGTTGGTCTCACTTTATTAACTTTCAGCTCAAAAATCTGAGTCTCATTGCAGATGATCACATTACAGAGAATTTTTGTTCTAGAACTGGTAGAAAGAAACAAAATCCCCAGATGAATGATTTGTCAAAGAAGTGTTGCCCCAGAGCACTACAAGTTCCCAGTTGTTAAAAAGAGGACAGTATGCTACTTCTTACCAAATGTTTGTAGGGGCCAGGGGTATAGCTCAGTGGCACAAGTACCTGCCTGGAAAGCACAAGGTCCTGAGTTTGATTCCAGGTACGAAAAAGAAAAATCAACCAAATGGTTGTAATGCCGCGCTATTTCTCCAGTACAAAGTATTAATATGTAGCATCAGTATAGTAGTAACCACCAGTATGCCATTTCAGAAACCTCAACTTTGTATGTAAATTTTTTGTAGAAGTACAATCATGTGTATGTGTTCACATGATTAAAAGACTTTACATTTATGGAAAAATAAAAAAATTAAAAATGGGCACTGGAAATGAATAGACACTTCTCAGATGAAGAAACAGAAACAGCAAATAAACCTATGAAAAAATGCTCAACATCATTGTTCATTTGTGAAATGCAAATTAAAACAATGTTGAGATCCATCTCACCCCAGAAAGAATGCTGGCATGGCTGTGGAGGAAAAGGAGCACTTCTCCACTGTTGCTGGGAGTGTAGACTGGTATAACCCCTGTGGAAATCTATGTGGAAATTCCTCAAAAAAGTAGGACTAGGGGTTCTATTTGACTCAGCTAGTCCCCTTCTTGGTACCTTCCCCAAAGAATTGAAAGCATCATACCACAGCAATATATACACACTTACACTTATAGCAGCACAGTTTGTAATAGCCAAATCTTGGAAACACACCAAATGCCATCAACTAGTGAATGGATAAAAAAGATTTTTTCACACAAGGGAGGATAAATACCACTCTGCCATAAAGGAAAAGCTTGAAACATTGCTAGGTAAATGGAAGCACCTTGAGGCCATAATCTTAAGTGAAATAAATCAGACACACGTGTCAATACCACATTGTTTCTCTGGTGTGAGAAACCAAAAATGTAAATAAGGACCAAAATGTATAGTAGATATTGTGAAAGAGGAAGAAAATGTTCAAATGGGAAGGGGAGCAAGGGAGGGGGAGGGGAAAGGAAGGAAGGGCAAAGTAAAAGAAATGAGGAAAAAGGAAAACGTGAAACAAAATTTTTGTAAATAATAAGCAGGGGAAGAGGGGTTGAAGGGAGGTGAGGGGAATGAGGAGAAATTATGTCATATCATGTACCAAAGTCCCTGTGTTGAGTGTGATCGTTATGTATACCTAAAATGTACCAATAAAAATAATTTTCTTGGAAAAAAGTAAAAACTAACTACAATAGAAGGCCTTATATGTTAAAAGTGATGGATTTAGGCTGGGTGTGGTGGTGCATGCCTGTAATCCTAGCACTCAGGAGGCTGATGCAGGAGGATTGCAATGAGCTCAAAGTCAGCGTGGGCGACATGGTGAGTTCAAGGCCAGCTTAAACTACAGAGCAAGACCTTGTCTCAATTCCCCCCCACCTCTAAATAAGGTGCTGGATTTAAAGGCCACCATGGTTGTGGAGGTCAGGATTGAAAACCAGCTTCTTATTCACCACCCCAGCTGTGTGAACTTGGGCTATTCCTTCACTTCTACAAGCCTCATTCTCCTGCTTATCAAACATAAGTCACGGTACTTGCTTGGCTGTACAGTAGTGAGGATTAGATGCAATCTCTTATGTTAAGCACTTAGCACAGTATCTGGCATCCATACAGTTGAGCAAGCTTTAGCTTTTATTACAAACTGCTCCTGAAAACTCTAAGACCTCGGAGAATGCAAATTCTCACAGTCACGGTAGCCCACACACCTCCAGTGAAACTTTATTCCACAGTTTCACTGACTCTTTGACGGGGCCCTTGTTCTGCACATGCCCTTTAGTCTAGGTTTTCTAAGTCACTGCAGGTTTAAGCCCTGCTGTCACTTGTTTCTGTTCCCAAGTCCAGAAGTTCTTTACATTATATCATGGTGCTGGGGAGGTGGCAGGTCCTTGTCCATGCAGTCCTGTCTTGGAAGAGTCCTGGCAAAATCAGCCCTTGACATTTACATTCACCCCAGCAGTGAGTATCTCCCCACACAGTCGCCAGTATCACCCCCAATCAAAAGATGTAGGCAGAAGCTAAATCCTCTCATCAGCTAAAACAGACCATAGATGCTGTAAATTACTGCTGCAGAAATGTTAGGCCCTGCAAAGCGCCTACCCAAGCGCTCACCCATTGCGACACTTCATTAAAGCCCTGGGTCTAAGCCTTTCATTGCTGTTTCAGGCCTGTCTTTTGCCACTAAACTGTCACTGATTGCCCAGTGATTCCATCTGCTAAAACAGACTACTAAGAGAGTTATATATAAGTAAAATTTTAAAAACCAAAAAATCACAGAACATAATTTTCCACGATAAAAAGAATTAAAAGATGCATGGCAGAGTGGTGCATGACTGGAATTCCAGGTACTATAAAGGTGGAGGTAGAAACACTGTGAGTTCAAGGTCAGACTGGACAGCTGAGCAAGACTTTGTTTCAAAATCAAAAGTTCAAATGGGATGGAGATGTAGCTCACCAGCAGAGTGCATGCCTCACATGCAAGAAGGCTTAGGTTCAATTCTCAGTACTTCAGAATAATTAAAACAATCATAATAACAAGAATGAGGGGAACAAGGCAGTGAGGGGAAGTGAGGAGAGAGCTGATAACAATCATAGCGGTACAAGTCAGGGTTAGTCCCTCTAGGCGCCGCACCAAGTTTTCCTGTGTTAGCTCACTTAATCCTCACCATGACCAAATTAGGCAATGTCTTGATTAACCCCAATTTAAACATCAGAGCACAGAGAATTTCATGTAAGGGTGAAATCGTTTCTGCTGTGGGTCAAGTCACTGCCACGGGGGGTCTCTGTAACTTATGGACAAATCTCCTGCTGTCAGGCACAGTACCTGGCTGTCCTGTGGTTTGGGTGGTACCGGCGATCAAGCCCAGTGGTGTTCTAGTGATAAGCCGCTGAGTTGTTCAGCCTGGCCTAGAGTTCACAGTGTTCCTGTCCTCGGCCACCCCTGTAGCTCTGCTTCTTTCAAGCCCGCACCACCAGACCCTGCCATCTTAGGGTTTTTAGCTAGGTCGGCCTCCTTTGTCACTACTTTCTTGTGTTGCTTGGTGTACACGCAACCGAGGAACATCATCGCGGCCAAAGCACCCTCAGCAAGAATTTTGTTTCATTTAATAGACTTTAGAGCATTTTCAGTTGCCAGAAAAATTGAGTTGAAAGTACAGAGAGTTCCCGTATAGCATCATCTACCACTACATGGGCACATCCTCCCTCAGTGTTAACACTCACCCACCACAGTGCTGGGTTTGCTAAAATCGACAAACCAACACTGACACATCACTGTCACCCAGAGTCCATGGTTTACATGAAAGTTCACTCACAGCATTCTGCATCTGGGGGTTTGGACAGATGTACAGTGCCATGTACCTATCTCAGCAAGATCATACCGAGCAGCCCCATTGGCCTAAAACCTGCTCCCTGCACTCTACCTGGCACCACTTCCTCCTCTAGACCCCTGATCTTTTCATGGCCTCCATACTTGTGTCTTCCAGAATGACTATTGGATATCATCAGCTCTCATTCTAAAAAAGACTGGCTGGTGCGCTGGCAGCTGTTTGGCTAGCTGAGACAAGAAAATTGTGAGTTTGAGGCCAGCCTGGGCAACTTAGTGGGGCCCTCTCACAGAAAGAAAGGACGAGAGAGGAAGGAAGAAAGAAAGAAAGGGGGAAGGAAAGAAAAAGAAAGAAAGAAAGAAAGAAAGAAAGAAAGAAAGAAAGAAAGAAAGAAAGAAAGAAAGAAGGAAGGAAGGAAGGAAGGAAGAGAGAGAAACAAAAAGATGTGGGGAGAGAGGGGAGGAGGAGAAAAGAAAGAACAGAGACTTTAATGAGTAACTACAGAGGTGGGACAGAATAGCACACGCAGCAGGGCCACGAGGTGCGCAGGAACTGGCAAACAGAGCAGCCATTACTGTCCCCAGGTTTGAAGATGCGACCTGAGCCTGGTCAAGAGTTAATACCTTGGAAAGGGGCTGTCCCAGGCAAAATGAAGTCACAGAGGGACACCTTGCCAAAGCCAGGTCGGGCTGTGCCTGAGACAGAAGGAAGAAATATTCTGACCCTTTCCTTCCACCCTGCTCATCCTTCCGACTGATCAGTCAGGAACTAGAGTACAAGTGGACCTGGATGATACGGTTTTTGTAGCTCAGTCTCCCAGGGTGCAAAGCAGGGCCTAAAAGGGCAGAGAATGGATCTGGGAGTCACGTGGAGACTTCTCCACGCAAGAGGCCTTCCTGATAGACACTGATCAACTTAGGTACACTTTGTTTACCACTAAAAATTACTTTGTAATAAAATAAAATTATTTTATAATAATAAAATATTTTTTAGTTGGCATGAGAAAATCGTACATGTTATGGAGTACAAAGCTATATCTCTTTTTTCTTTTCGAGCGTCGTGATACTAAGGATAAACCCAGGACCTCTCCAATGCCACTGGTCCCAAACGGAACCACACCCTCACCCTCGTCACTGTTGTGATATTTTGGTAGATGTACACATTGGGCAATAACCAAATTAGGACAATTAGCGTATTTACAATCTCGTTAAATATATATCATTTCTTTGTGATGAGAACAAAATCCTTCCCTCTGGCTATTTGGAAACAAGCATTATTGTTGAGCACTGTAGTCACGCTAATTGCGGTAAGACAGTAGAAACCCTTTCTCCTGTCTCTGCCATAGCACCCACTGATGAACCCCATCCCCTCATGCTCTCCAGCTTCTGAAGCACTATTCTACCCTGTACTTTCATGAGAGCAACTTTTTTAGGGGTGCATATGAGTAAGATTATGTGGTGTTTTTCTGTCTGTGCCTGACTTATTTCATTTAACATAATGTCCTCCAGATTGGTTTGCTTTATGAGTGCAACTGGCTGGTGAAGGAGGAAGCACATTCTCAGAAAAGAAAACGTGATTCCATTTTTAATCACTTTCAAGTATGTAGACAGACATGTGGTAATTTTTTTGAGACATAGTCTCACTATGTAGTTCAAACTGGCTTTGAGCTCACTGTGTAGCCCAGGCTGGCCTAGTGATGATCCTCCTGTCTCAGCCTCTCAAGTGCTGGGGTTACGCAAATGCACCACCATACCTTGATAAATGTAGTTTTTATGCAGAAAACACAGGCATGTTTAATCAGGAGTTACATGTGTCTCTGTATGAAAATATATATTATGAGGATTTGTGACTTTTCTGCTGGTTCTCAGATTCAGAAGAACAGAATGAAATTAGTAAAAATCAAGGAACAAGGAACTATACAATAAAAGATTGGTGTTTGTTTGTTTGTTTGAATTGGGTGGATCAGAAGTAACACCTAACAGGTAGACTGAGAGACATGGCAGTTTTCTGTCTCAGGACAAAGCCACTAGGTGGCTGGATCACAGACTCAGAGAATGGCCTCTAAAAACAAACCAACAAACTTTCTTGGGCTAGAGCTGGGGCTGAGGTATAGAATGCTTGCCTAGCACATTTGAGGTTCTGCATTTGATGCCTAGCATAGCAAAGAGAAAAGGAGAAACCCATTCTCAAATGCTGTTTCCCAAGTCCCTCTAGCTGTGAGGCCCCTTGTTCACAAATTCGCCTGGAAATCCGTTATGTGAAAGAACATCACTCACATTTATTAAGGAGGTGACTTTTCCTGGTGCTGCACTTTGCAGTTAACCTCATCCTGTCTCCTTCTGTCCTGACCAACATTGTACAATGGAGTTTTTCTTGTTTTTCCCACTTGACAGAGAAGAGCTATTTAGGGTCAGAGAGACGCCCAAGGATGCACTGCCAGTCTCAGTGGGAGGTGAGAGTCAAATGCAGGCATCCTGATCCCTCAGCTTTTTTTTCTTTTTTTTTTTGCGGTACCAGGGATCGAACTCAGGACCTTGCGCTTGCCAAACATGTGCTTATTCCACTGAGCTATATCCCCAGCCCCTTTATTTTTCTACTTTCAGGTAAAAGTCAGTTTTTTCAGTTAGAGAGTCCTAGACCTTCAACTACTCTCTCTCAACCATTGGCCATCTCAAGCACAGTTCAAAAAAAAAAAAAGAAAAACACTTCCAGATCAGTAGTTCTCTTGGTAATTTATTGAATTGATTTGTACCAACTTGAATCAATAGAAAACCCCAAACACTATCCCTCTCTTATATTTCTCTCCTCTTCAATTTATTTATTTAATTTGGGGGGTACTGGGAATCAAACTCAGGACCTCACACTTGCCAGGTAGGCACTGTGCCACTGAACTAAAGCCTTGGCCCTTTCCTCTTCAATTGAATTAGATATTCTCCACAGCTATGAACAAATGCAGCTTTATCATTAGCTCTTTTAAACTTAAATCTACTTTGGATAAACATTTTATGAATACAGACACTGAACTTACCAATTTTAACCGCTGCTTATTATGTTTTTGGAGTAACTAATAAGAATTTTCTAACATATATTTTGTGAATGCTTAACTCCAGGTGGAGTTTTTATTGATTATTATATTTATATTTATATTATTATATTTATATATTTATATGTCTGTTCAGAATACAGACACTGAACTTACCAATTTTAACAGCTGCTCATTATGTTTTTGGAGTAACTAATAAGAATTTTCTAACATATTTTGTGGATGCTTAACTCCAGGTGGAGTTTTTATTGATTATTATATTTATATTTACATTAGACATAAAATATATTCATCAAATTTTGAGTATAATATGTATATTGTCCCCGCAGCTATGACTATGTGACCTGTTGTAGAAATGAGGTCTACAGTAATTATGAGCCTTTCTTCCTTATTTTGACGTTGAGAATTTTTGCATATAGATAAACCACTTTTTTCTCTTTCCCCTCTTTCCCCACCCTCCCCAATGTAAGATGTAGTCATAGTGGTTAACCTTATATTTCAGTATTTAGGATACTAAAAAGGATGGTGTAACTCAACTGGAAAACGAATGAATGTCACCCAAAAGTAGGTAGAGGTTTGTGGTCTTCATCAGAGTGAGTGTTTGTATGTTTCCAAATGTAAGAGAGATGATCAGATGGACCTGTCACATTTTGCTTTTGTTAAATTGCCAGCTCTCAGAGAAATGCTAAGTATGGAATGGGCAAGAGATTCAAAAGCATCTGACACAGCTTGCACACATGTGAATTCACAAATTGCATTGTATTTGTCCATGCAGCCTAAATAAGCATCACTGAAAAGCAAGGGCATCACCAAGGTTCAAGGATTTCAATGCCTTTGCTCTAGAAGATGAATAAACAAGCACCACTTGGGGGAACGGATGTCCTCTCAGACGTCTTAGAACTTACAAACAGCAAACAGTTTTTGTTGATACTCAGAGATGGGTTAGGGAGAGTTATGCATAAGTGGGTTTTGGTGCCAGGTGACTCATTTTTGAACAACTTCCACATTCAGCAGATGGTGATAATGCCAGCACTTAACCACGAGCTGAGTAAATCAGAACGGCATGTTTCCACACTTCTCAGGCGCTTATTTCTAAACAGTATGTAAAAACCGTATCTCTGAGTTCTCTCTGCACTGACTGTGGAATCAAGGCCAGGCTTCTGCCTCTGGACTCCCACTTCCTCTCCCACTCGAAAGCTGAAGTGGACCACACTGAACATGAACAAGAGAGTCAAGCACTCACTTTTCAGGCGCCAGACACATCAGCCCACAGAGTGTACCTATGACAGATTTGTTCTATCTCCCCCGTTTCTCACAAGAATGTAGCCATATTGAAAGGATCCTCAAGTCTTGATTAGATTTCCATGCAGTCAAGACAAATTAAACTAAAAAGGCTGGGCATGGTGGCACACACCTGTAATCCCAGCACTCTGGAGGCTGAAGCCGGAGAATCGTTGTGAGTTTGAGAGCAGCCTGGGCTACAAAGTGAGCTCAAGGCCAGCCTGAACTGCATAGTGAGACCCTATCTCAAAAAAGACAAAAATAAAATAAAATGAAATAATAAAATAAAATTTAAAAAACCTTGGAACATATGAGATAGAAGGAACTTAAGGTCATTAAGAGTAAGAGATAACCAACTTTTCGCCAAAAATTTTACGTTTTCCACTTGTCAGGGTTTGAATCTAAAATGTCTTCCAGGCCAGGGATATAGCTCAGTGGCTTAAGCACTTGCCTGGTAAGCCTGGGGTCATGAGTTTGATTTCCGATACACAAAACCCAAAACCTTGTAAAATGTCTCCCAAAGGACTAATGTGTGGAACTCTTGGTCTCCAGGGCAGCCGTGTTCAGATACAGGGATCGGCGAAAATGACTGGATCATGCAGGTTCTGATGTCAGTGGATCAATGCATGGTGAGTCCACACTTGGACATTCGGAGGTCCTGGAAACTGTGGGAAGTGAGGCCCAGTTGGAAGAGGCAGGTCACTGGGACGGGGCTTTGCTAGGTATACTTTGTCCCTGGGCTGCCCTTACGTCTCTCTTCACTTCCTGGCTGCCGTGAGGGGAGGAGCTTTTCTCTGTCACACCCTTCCGATGTATGACCTCACCACAGACCCAGAAGCAATGGAACCCACTGACCATGACTGGGGCTCTGAGAGTGTCTTGGTTACTTTTTTCTCATTGCTGAGACAAAATACCCAACACCCAAAATGAAGGAAGGAAAGGTTTATTTAGCTTACAGTTTGTGGAGGTTTCAGTCCATACTTGGCTAGTTCTGAGGCACAGTGGCACATGGCAGAGGTTAAACTGTTCAGGGCAGCAGAGCACAGCAAAAACCACTAGCAAAAGGGAAGAATGGCTGCAAGCAGCCTCTTCTCTTCCCTTACATTGTAAAAACCCTACCCCCACCCAGGAGGCGTGTAGCTCTCACACAGTCTCCATGCCTTCCTCTTCCACAGGCTCAGGATGTATACAAAGTAAGCACCCTGGCTTCCTGCTGAATCACTCAGCCAAACCTCTAGACTCCCCAAGTTGACACAATGTATCAACCATAACAGAGACCATAAGCCAAAATAAATCTTTCCTCTGTTAAGTTGTTTTATTCAAGCATTTTGTGACAGTAATGGAAAGCTGACTTTCATGACGCACAGCTGATGTTGACAAGGGGCTAATAAGAGAGGGTGTTTCCCAGCACCCTAACATCTGTGCAAGGCCATATGGCAAGTGTTGGCCAATGTGATGTGAGCAGAAGTGACATGTATTACTTCTGAACCAAGAGGATTAAGAAAAGGTAATTAACAGTGTAATTAAAAATACTCAGAAAAGTTCCAGAACCTCTTCAGAAAGTGGCAAGTGTGATCAAGGGTGTGATGAAAATACAAGGTGAGTGTATAAATTTTAAAAATTTATTATAGTAAAAGACACATAGCCATTTGTCTCCTTCAAAACACTTCACTTATCTCATTATTCTTGCTACTTCTGGAGCAGTTTTGGAAGTCCTCTTTTGTATCTTTATGAGGCAAAATAAAAAAATATAGCAAACCACCAGGCATAGTGGCACACAGCTGTAATCCCAGCACTCAGAAGACTGAAGGCTGAGGCAGGAGGATTGCTGCAGGTTCAAGGCCAGCCTGTGCTACATAGTGAGTTCAAGGCAAGCCTGGATTACATAGTGAGATGCTGTCTCAAAAACATAAAAATAAAACAAAACAAAAAAATAGCAAATACTGTTGCTGATTGCCATCCAACAGGCAAGTTCATAAAAATATTATGTTGTTCTCATCCACTTTATTCAGTAAATCTGGCATCACACCACTTCTGGCTCTTCTCCAAAGTCAAAATGACCATGAAAAGTAAATGTTTTGAATTGATTCATGTTGTTGAGGCAGCCGTAACAGTGTAATTGAAAATATTCAGAAAAGTTCCGGAACTTCTTCAGAAAGGGGCAGGGAGATGGGACTGGTGGCACATGCCTATAATTCCAGCACTTGAAAAGCTGAGACAGAAGGATCACTGCAAATTAAATGCCAGCCTGGGCTACATACCAAGATCCTGTCTCAAACAAACAGATAGACAGGCAGGCAGATAGACAAAAGTTGAAAACAAAAAACAGAAAGTGGCAAGAATAATGGTTAAACCGGGCATAGTGGAGCAGGCCTGTAATCCCAGCAATTGGGAGGCTGAGGCAAGAGGATCATTGTGAATTTGAGACCAGCCTGGGCTACAAAACGAGCTCAAGGCCAGCCTGCACTGCGTAGTGAGACCCTGTCTCAAAAAGACCAAAAAAAGAAGGAATAATGCTTAAGTATGTTCAATGTGAAAGGGAGTATTTATTTGGGAGGGGGGATTAATGACATGTGTTTTACTGTGATAATTTTTAAAAATTTAAAACCATCACTGTATTTTTGGTCATGTCCCATATATACTTTCTTCTCATCTCTTCATGAAAGCAGAAGTCTCTGAGGCCCTAAAGGATGGAAGAGCCATGAGACAAGTCAAACAGGGGCCTGGATCACCACATGGAGAAAAGCCACCACGAATAGCTTTATCAATTGCTGTGTGAATAGGAAGTAGGGTTGTCTCTCTGCACCCATGGATTTCAATCTGCAGATTCACCCAACCACAGGTTGAAAATATTTGGAAAAAATCTGCTGTTTTACTGAACACATGCAGACGTTTTCCTTGTCATTGTTGCATGAACAATAGACTATAGAAACTATTTACATTGTATTAAGTCTTAGAAGTGCTCTGGAGATGATTTTAAGTACTACAAGGATGTGTATATGCTATTTGTGAGCGTTACACCATTCTAAGACTTAAGCGCTCTTGGACTTTGGTTATCTGAAGGATGATCTGGAACTCATCCCACATGGGGAGCTACTGACCACTGTAATTATTACTCTGTGTAACTGGTGAAATTTGTTACTCAGTTACACAGATAATGGCCCAATTGATCATTCAATTTTTCTCCTCCCTCATCTCCGTTGCCCTACCACTCAATCAGTCATCTTCCCTGTGATAATAACTGTACTCCTGGGTTTATCTATACCCCTGGACTGGCACCTTGGGAAGAGATAAAGCTGCCTCAGACTATACTATAACATACATGGGTGTATACAAACTGCCATGGTTGGAAGTGGAAAAACACATATGCTCGCAGCAGACCGCCCGGCTCCACCCCGTCGCCATGCTATGGGTGGGGGCGGGTCCAGTCCATGAGGTGCCCTCAGCGGGGCCCTCAGTGGAGCAGCCACGGGGCCCACAGTGGAGCAGCCACGGGGCCCACGGCGGAGCAGCCATGGGGCCCATGGTGGAGCAGCCACGGGGCCCACAGCGGAGCAGCCACGGGGCCCATGGTGGAGCAGCCACGGGGCCCATGGTGGAGCAGCCATGGGGCCCACGGCGGAGCAGCTGGGGGGCCCACAGTGGAGCAGCCGTGGGGCACTCAACGGAGCAGCCACGGGGCACGCGCCCCCATCAGGGCGCCCTCAGTGACCCATTTGGCTCTGTCCCGTTGCCTTGATGCCAGAGGCCCTTTCTTCTCCTCCCACCTCCTCCCGATCTCCAGCATTACCGTTCCCCACCCCTTCCAGCTGGGCACCAGACAAACTTACAATGTTTGGTATAAGGGCTTGAAATCTCTCTGGCCCATTCTCACTGTGTTAGTTCAGGGTATGAACTGAGACTAAAGATTAGTTCTAGAATAGAGTTGGAGCATTTTTCTCGCGTCTGCTGTATGGAGTATGTTGTTGTTTTTCAGACTCCCAGTCTGCTGCTTTTCTTCTAATCCGTCACTATGTGTTCATGCAAGGTTCGTATGTGCTAGCTGTAAGGAGACCCTCTTGGTGCTCACATTAATAGTTCGAGGTGAGTACTGAAGTCTCTGGGTTCATCCCATTGTTGCCAGGAACAGGAGGCGCTTGCCCAAGCCCCCGAGACTCCAGGTGCTCCCACAAAGAGTTCAGGGTGGGAGTTGAAGCCCAGTAACTCAGTTCATGCTTCCTGCCTGATGCTGGAGTGAGAAGGGCGTGGGGCCGTGTGATCCACCTCCATCTGCAGCTCTCTCTTACTGTTGTGCCCCAGTTCCCATTTGTTGCTTGGCTGGATCCCTGGGATTTGCTGTGGCTCTGCGGTCGCTGCTGATGCACCCCACCGCTCCCCACTGGCAGCCGCCCACACCGACACATAGACAATTAAAGAACTACAAAATTACACAGAATAAAGAAGGGAATTATCTGTGAATGCTAATTTACCTAATGCTACTTTCCCAATTATTACTCTTTATACTGGTGGTGGCTCGCTTGAGAATTCAAATTCTCTCCTCCCTCATCTCTGTTGCTCTACCACATACTTCTGAACTCTCACCTTGGGAGGAGACATAGCTGCCTCAGACCATACTGTACAAGCTGTCCTGTTTGGGGTGGAAAAGCACCCATACTCATCACGGACCGCCTGTCTCCTCCCCGCCGTGGTACAGCATAGGGTGGGGGTGGAGGTGAGTGGGTTCTGTTCGCCCTCTATGGCGTCACTTGTCAACTCCCGGTGGGGCCACCCAGGCCCATAGAGCCGCCCACGGACGGAGGGGCCACCCGGGCCGTAGAGCCGTCTGCGCCCGCAGCCGGTGCCTGTACTCCAGGTCTGCTGCTCTTCATCAAAGGTGTTGCTATGGGTTCTTGCAAAGTTCATATGTGTAAGCTGTAAGTAGGTCCTCTTCGTGTTGTTAATAGTGTGGGGTGAGTCCTGAAGTCCGTATAATCGTCCCATTATTGACAGGAGAATTTGTTGATTACTCCCGCCACCTAGTCTCTCCGTGTTCACAATGAGATTTCAGGGCGGGAGCTGGAGCCTGGCACCTCGGCTCCTGCTTCCTGCCTGGTCCCGGAGCGCAATCACAGCTCCCTCCGCTGTCCGCTCAGTCCCCTCAGGGCTGCTGCCCGGCCCTGCTGCTCCCCACTCACCCAGTAAAGGGGTGAGGGAGGGGATCACCTCGGGGCAGGCGCAGGGTCGGTGGGGTGAGCTGGTGAGCTGTGTGCTATTTAGACTGATTACATCCTGTCTCCCCGCACTGATTAGGGATGTTTCTGCAGGATCAGGTTTCTGTTTCCGCGGGTGTTGTAATTTCTCGTCTTTGTCCTGGATTCGACTACTGCTCCCATCCGCCATTGCATCTTCTTATAGCTATGCTCTCTCCTCTGACCCTCTCTCGGAACTCCACCCTCCCCTGGCCGAGCTGGGAGGCTTCCATGAGGGTAGGTCTCAGCTGAAGCTGCGGGTGTCGGGACGAGGGCGTGAGCTAAAGATGTGTGTGATTTGGAGCTGTCGTTTCTCCGTCCCGCCTCCCTCCGAGTGCGCCATGGCGGACCTCCGAATAAGTCCTTCTTATTCTTTCCAAGGATTTCAGTTCCCATTTCAATCAATCTTTCCCAAGTTCAAGGTGCCCACCTCTCTCCTTTTTGTCCTTCTCTTATTGCTGTATTTCTTTGTGTAGGTGGGATTTCTGAGAGAGATTCCTCCTCTGCTTCCTATCCGGTCGCCATCTTGTTAAACGGCCCGAAATTGGCATTTATGTTATCTAGCATTTCCCCAATTGATACATAAGCAAACTTTCATCTCTTTGTTCTCACTTAATATCTGAATTTTCTTTAAAAGGAATAATCAAAGGCAGCTTTGTATAATGGTCATCAGCATGGGCTCTGGGGAAGGGATAGTAGAGTGTGCTTTTTAATACTAACTGCTCAGGAAGCTGAGGCAGAAAAATCCCAAGTTGGAGGCCAGCCTCGACAACTTAATAAGACACTGTCCCAAAAGATAAAAAAATACTCCCAAGCATGACAGCACATGCCTATAGTCCTTGTACTCAGGAGTGTGAGGCAGGAGGATCACTATGAATTCAAGGCCAGCCTGAGCTATGTAACAAGTTCCAGGTCAACCTGAACCCCAAAACAAGACCCTGTCTCAAAAAACCAACCAAACAAATAAACAACTATCTAAATAAATAAATAGCTTGGTGTTGTGGCCTACACCTATAATCTAGTACTCTCGGAAAGGGTCCCCAAGGTACTGTAGAAACGGCCGCAAAGCAGGAAGCGAGGGGTGGGCAAGCCAGCGAAGCTTCATGTGTGTTTACAGCTGCTGTCCCTCACTCAAACTACTCTCCCACCTCCCATTAGATTAGTGTTGGCATCATAATTGAATGGGGCTGTAAACACTACTATGAACTGCACATGAAAAGAACCTAGGCTATGTACTCTTACGAGAATCTAGTGACTGATGCTCTGAGACAGCTAACACAGTGATTTAGTGCTGGTAAATGGCTGCAGGTACAGATCAACATTATCAGAGATGTTTGACCGCACAGAGACCATAATAAATCAGCTGACTGCAGGCTCATAGAAAAACTCTATTGACGTTGGGCATGGCAGTACATACCTGTAAATCCAGTACTCAGGAGGTTGAGGTAGAGGGGTCATGAGTTCTAGGCCTGCCTGCACTGCATAGTGAGTTCTGGGACAGCCTGAAGTACACAGAGAAACTGTTTCCAAAAAAAACACCATCAGTGAGTGGCAAGGGCCAAATAAGCTGATGTGGTTAAACTGTGCAGCAGCACCTTGTGGCAGGTTTAGAGGCAGAACTGAACACTTTCCTCCATGCATGGCCTGACTAGTACTTAATTTACTATTTCCATCTGTGCCTTTCCTGCACAGCGCTCTTGTCTCAGCCACCATTTTGGTAAACCCACAAGCCAACCCTAGCAAAAATGAGTAAAAAATAAAGTCACTGGAAAGCATCTTTGGAAAGCAGGAAAGACTCAATGATCAGGTAGCACAGAACTCTCAGACTGCCAAAAAAGGCAAGTTGCATGTAAAGGAAGACAACAAAGAGTCCTCGTTAAATTATGGGTTCATTGCAACGGGTGACCCCACTCTCCAAGTCTGCATTGTGTAATATGTAGAGATGCTTCAAGACCACGCATCCTGAGTTAAAAAAACAAGCTTTTGAAGGTTTTTTTTAAATTAAAAAACATAAACACAAAGAATAGAAGTAGTTTCTGAAGGGCACAACTTCATCAAATGTGATTTCCCTGAGAACATCATTTTTAGTGGCTAATCACATTGTTAAAGTGAAGAAACCCTTTACTCTTGGTAAAGAGTTGATCTTGCCTTCTGCTCAGGACAGTTATTATGACCTTTTAGTTGAAGCTGTAGTTCAAAAGGTGGCAGGTGTTTCTCTTTTGACTAGCACTATATCTAACCAAACCAGTGAAATAACCGAGTACTGTGCGGCACAGTGGTTAGAATTAATCAGTCACCCTGGTATGCAATGGAGGTCGGTGAGCCAACCACACCATAACTGCAGAAACCCCAAAGTTTGAATGCTGACACATCAGAAAACTTGAGTTGGTCATTTTGTGTAGGTATATGTATGGAAGCAACACTGCCATGCCTGGATGGCTTTATATATTTTGAGATAAGGTCTTTCTAAAATGTTCTAAATGGCCTTGAACTTGCAATCCTCCTGCCTCAGCCTCCCAGAATGCTGGGGTTACAGATGTATAACACCATGCTTGGCTTGTGTCTTTTTTTTTTCTTTCTTTAAAAAGATTTTTTGGCTGGGGATATAGCTCAGTGGAATGAGCGCCTGCCTGGCAAATGTAAGGTCCTGAGTTCAATCCCTGGTTCTGCAAAAAATAAAAAATAAAAAATAAATAAAATAAAAAAATTTTTCCAGGTTTTATTTTTAAATTTTTATTAGTACATGTTTGCAGTACATAATAACCACATTCATCACAGAAGGTTTATACATGTACATAACACACTTTAGTTCTCTTTTCACCTCTTTCCCTCCCTTTCCTCCTACCTCCTTCACCTTTTGGTTTTCTTCCCTTTTACAGACATCTGTATTCCTATTACCCACCCTCTATTTTTCTCTATATTTATATTTTGAGGTTTCTCCGATAAGGTAACTATGAGATATTTAGCTTGTATATTTGATTTATTTCATGTTTTCACAGTATTATTGTCTCAAGGTGCATTCATTTTCCTACAAATAGCGCAAATTTACCCTTCTTTATAGCACAGTCGTACTTCATTGTATATAAATGCCACATTTTCTTTATCCACTCATCTGTGGATGGCTGTACAGGCCATTTCCAAGATTTAGCTATTATGAAGTGTGCTGCTATATACATCGGTATGCATGTATCACTGTAATATGATGTCTTTAGTTCTTTAGGGATGATATCCAAAAGGAAAACAGCTGAATCAAAAGGAATTTCAATTTTTAATTCTTTAAAAATCTTGATACTGATTTTCTTGCTGGTTGTACTAGTTTGCCCTCTCACCAACACGTAGAAAGGTTCCTTTTCACCCTCAGCCTTACCAGAATTTGTTATTGTTTGATTTCTTGATAACAGCCATTCATTCTGAAGTAAGATGAAATCTCAGTGTTGTTTGAATTTGCATTTCAATAGTGGCCACAGATGTGGAACATTTTCTCTGTCTTTTTGTGGTTTTTTGTTTTTGTTTTTGCTTTTGTTTTGGCCATGTGAGCTTCTTCTGAGAATCCTCCGTTCATTTCAGTTGCTCAGTTTGATTGGGTCTTTTATTTGGGGGTGCCCATTTTCCTCAGTTCTTTAAATATTCTAGATATTAGCCTTCTGTCTGAGGAACAGCTGCCAAAATTTTTCCCATTCTGTAGCTTGTCTTGACTTTGTTGATTTTTCTTTTGCTATGCAGAAGCTTTTCAATTTGATAAAATCCCAGATTCTTGATGTTCTTCCTTATGCAAATGGGGTTCTGTTCAGGAAGTGCTTTCCTAGCACTATGTCCTTAAGAGTTTTACCTATTTCGTCTTCTGGAAGATTAGGTGTTTCTGTTTTAATATTTAGATCTTTGATCCATTTTGATTTTGGCTTAGTACATAATAAGAGATATGAATCTGGATTTCAATCTTCTGCATGTGAATAGCCAGTTTTCCCAGCATCACATGCTGAAGAGACTATTTTTTCTTCAGTATATGTTTTTGGTCCCTTTGTGAAAGATCATAGAGCTGAATGCATCTGGGGTTGTGTCTAATCCTCTATTCTGTTCCATTGATCCACATATTTGCTTTTGTGCCAGTACCATGCTGTTTTTATCATTGTAGCTCTGTAATAACTTGAAATCTGAGATTGTTTTGCTTCCTGCTTTGCTTTTGTTGCCTGGGATTGCTTTTGCTATTTTGAGTCTCTTGTAGTCCCATATAAATTTTAGGATTATTTTCTCTAGCTCTATGATGAATGATTTTGGTATATTCATTGGGATTGCATTTAACCTGTAAGTTTAGAAGTATAGCCATTTTGACAATATTGACTTTGTCCAGCCAAGAACAGGAAATATCTTTCTACTTTCTGATGTCCTCTTCAATCTCCTTTTTCAAAGTATTACAGTAAAAAATCCCTATGAGTTACTCAACAGTCACTGTTGGGTGGTGTCTGTATTACTAGCACTTGCTAGGCACTGAGAATATAATGGTTAACCATGGAGAACCAGATCTCACTTTTTTTTTTTTTTTGTCTTTTTGAGACAGGGTCTCGCTATGCAGTTCAGGCTAGCCATGAGCTCACTTTGTAGCCCAGGCTGGTCTCAAATTCACAACAATCCTCCTGCCTCAGCTTCCTGAACGCTGGGATACAAGCGTGTGCCACCACGCCCGGCCCAGATCCCACTCTTAAATTACCTTATAGCTTAGTGGAACACACAGACACTAACTGGACAATCACTAATACAGGTTTACAAACTGGCCAAGTGCTGGGAAGAAAACTACACAGAGAATCAAATTAAGAAGCGGAAAGGGACTGATTCTTTAACAAAGCAACTTTAGGGGTAAAGGATATACAGTGATTTATGAGGCAAAGGGAGCAGAGGTACGGGAGGAGGAGGAGGACGTAGATTATTGGAAGCAACAGCATGTAATTGGGGAAGGGAAAGTCACAGGAGGCAGTGTAGCTATAGAGCCGAGGTAAAAAAACAAAAACAAAAACAAAAAACAATACAACAAGTCCAGGTAGGTGAAAAGGGCACAACTGACGGAGCACTTGGGAAAGGCCACCTGTCCTGCTGCGGGGGGACCTAGACACGACTCTGCTGAGTCAACCGTTTGTCATTAGTCCAAATAGCTGAATCCACAATTTCAGGGTCATGGAGATGGTCCATGAATAAAGGACCACTCGAAAGGGATTATGAGTATGAGAATCATCGCTAGAGAAGTCATGAACTGTTCCAAAAACCATGGTTCAAGAGTCATTGCTTCACAGTTGCTGGCTTACAGCCATCTACTTATTTAAAATCTTGAAGATCCGCATTTTCTGGTTCTTCCCCTGCTTGCCTTTCAACAGGGGTACTGTCACAGTGGGGCTCCAGAGAGGCACAGTCTGTGAAGGAGGTCAGCAGCAGCACATTTATGAGGCAGTGTTCTTGGGGACAACGTTGGTCCCCAAGACCAAAAGACCGGAGAGAGAAGTTGAGCTGCAAAGTAGTCATCCTTTTTGAGACAAGATCTTGCAATGTACCCAGGCTGATCTCAAATTTGAACTCCTCCTGCATCAGCCTTTCAAGTGCTGAGATCACAGGAATTTGCCACCACACCAAGCTAGCACAGTAGTTTTAAAAGATCTCTGCCTACCCCAAAGGCATCTTGGAAGCTGCGCTGGCCCTTCTGAGTTTTTCTCAGTTGAAGCAAGGGGTCTGTCTTTAGGCTACCACATGTCTTTCCCATTGGATGTGGGCTGCAGGAAAGCAGCATGATCGAGGGCAGGGCAGTTTTCTTCAGCTGATGCAATCCCCCAAGTGGGCGGCAACAGATGGCGGTTTTCCTAAGTCACTCCCAACACCAAAGGAATAATTCTTTTCTGAAAGAAAGTCCAAGTGGTAGGTGATCTACAACATTCCTGGATCCCCTAAAAAACAATCATGATGGTGTTTGTGAAGGCAGAAGTGACCAAGGAGTCAGTTCTCACTCTCCATTTATCAAATAATCACAGAAATGTGAAGGTGAGCCGGGCACAGTGGGATGCACCTAAAAGGTCAGATAGTCCAGAAGCTGAAGCAGGAGAATTCCAAATTTAAGACCCATTTGGACAACTTAGTGAGACACAGTCTCAGAAAGGAGGGGAGGCTGGGGGTAAAGCTAATGGTGTAACAACCCTAGGTTCGATCCTTAATACTGGGGGGGGGGGGATTGTGACGTTGATGACCCGAGTCCACGCTGCCTGCCTCCCCAACCTTCTCTTACATCCTTTCTACCTCGCTCAACAACACAGGTTTCCACTTGAGGCTTCCAACCCTCCAAACTCACTTCTACCTTGGGGCCTTTACACTACCACTGGGAATTATCCTGTTTGTGTGCTTGGCCAGAACGTGCATTCCATGAGTGTAGGGACTTTGTATTGCTTCCCCTCTCTGCCCCAGAATCTGGACGGAGTAAATATAAAAAGTACTTGTTTAAACGCTGAGTATCAAACTGAGTGATACTCACTGCCATAACAAAGTACCACAGATGGGAGGATTAACTGCCAAAGATGTACTCCTCACAGCTCCACAGGCTGCAATTCTAAGAGGAAAGTTTCAGCGAAGCAGGATTTTTGGAGGTCTCTATCCTGGGCTTCCGGTACGCTGCCTTTATAGCTGTTCTTCACAGAATCTTCCCGCCACATTTATCTTTGTCCAAATTTCTTATTGTAAGGATACAAGTCACACTGGATTAGGATCCATCCTAATCTCCTCATTTTAACTTAATTATTTTATTGAAGACCAGCTTCCCAAATACAGTCACAAACTGAGGTACTGAAGGTTATAACTTTGATAGACATTGGGAGGCATACAACACCATCTGTAACAATGGAGAACACAAAAGCACTATGTTAAGTATTTTAATTTTCCTCAAAAGCATAGCTACACCGTGCTAAAAGGGGGTGACATGGTGCTCATCACTCTTTCTTAGGTCCTTACGACATACCAGGCACTGTGCCTGGTGCTCAATGGTATTACCTTATTTCTCCCCACAACATTCTGTGGAGCTGGCTAACATCACGTCCATTTTACTGACAGGACAGGCTCAGAACAGTTTTAAGGCTGCACTGTGGGGGTAGATGGAGAAGGTAAAACTTGAACCCAAATCTCCTGGCTCTAAATGAACAGAGCTAACCGTTTCTGCAGTATGTCTTTCATTTACCTTCACAGTTTCTGAGCCCATGGTTTGAAATGCTCACAACCTGCACAACCGAACTGTAATTAGTTTAATTACCTGGCTTCTTGTGATGCTCTCTCCAGTCACCTGTGGCCCTCAGTGAGGAGAAGAAAACCATTCAGGAAAATTACAGGAGCCCAAATGCTGGCAGCCTTCAGAAGAGAGAAGCCTGAACAAACATTCTGTGCTCCCAGTATTGTCAGAGCTAATACTGTAGCCCCTCCCAGAAACTTAAACTGAAATCAGAAACTTACTTCATTCTCTGTTTTATGAGTTTGGAATAAGCCCAGGATAAAGTTAACCAATCAAAGAGTCTGAGAAAACTGCAACCAATTACCCTGAAAAATATGCTAAGCCTGAACAGATTTATTCAACTTTGCTTAGTGGGTGGCTTTGCAGGATGGAGGCCAAATTTTATCATCTGCTTGGCTCTGCCTTTGATTATTCATTGACTAGGATGACTTTCTCACCATAAGCCGAAGCAGTCTCCCGTCTCAGAAAGAGGGAAGAATACAAAACACCACATTGACTGATTCATTCCAAACAGAATGTTTTTAAAAAGAACCCAACTTGTGGTGCTAATGAATATTCCCTGTTTTTCTTTTTGAATTCACAGTAGGAGATTAATGAAAACTTTCGTGATAGGTGAACGGGTGTGGATAAAATGATCTGCTGATTCTACTGGATGTGTGTTCACATGTGTATTTCTCTACTGCCTGTGATAATCATGCATGGTGTTAGGTACTTTCCTAAATGATCTTAATCAGTGGATATGAAAACTTGTAGGTAGGTGTTATCCGCATTGTACAGAAGAGGAAATTGAGTCTTTAGAACCATGCTGTCCAATATAGAAGCTACTAGCCTTAGTGGCTATTTAAATTAAAAATAGTTAAATTTAAAACTCCCTTAGTCACCATATCCATGTGGTTTGGTGATTTTTCTCTCATTGCTGAGACAAAATACCCAATGCCCAAAATTAAGGAAGGAAAGGTTTATTTAGCTCATAGTTTGTACAGGTTTCCATCTATAATAATCAGCTGGCTCCAAGGCAGGGTGGCACACGGCAGAGGGCAACAGTTCATGGTGGTGGAACACAGAAAAGCAACAAGAGCAAAAGGGAGGAGGGGCAGCTGGCAGCCTCTTTCCCTCCCTTACACTGTGTGCAAACCACCCGCCCCAGGGCAGGTGTACCCCTCACACCCATAGTTCCAACATTGGACCATGAGTCAATCATAAACTCTAGAAGCCCCTCCATGACTGCATGAGGATTTGGGGGGACATCCAGACACAAACCGTAACACATGCTTCAGGTGTTCAACAGCCACATGTGATTTGTGTCTATTTCACTGGGTAGTGCAGATATAGAATGTCTCCATCATCCCGGAAGTTTTATTGGACAGGCTGCTCTAGAGTCTAAAGGGTATGATCCTGGCCTCTGGCTTAAGCAAGGTAAGATTCAAGCCCGATGCTCTCTCTGTTCCAAATTCAGGTTCTTTGCACTATCCTGCCACCCCCGTAATAACGCTGATCTCCCCGGAGAGTGACGTACGCTACCTTATAAGTGCCTTGGCTTTTGTTTCTATCGTATACTCCTACACCCTTGGCCTTGCTGTACAGTTATGTCTTGATAACCCCATTGTAGTTGAAAATATCACACACTGAAAACGCATCTGCTTTACCTAATGCACTGTACTCCCTAGCTCAGTAACACAGCCCTGTAAGGTCTCAGGCGTTTTCCCCAGAATCGCATGACCGACTGGGAGCAGCAGCTCACTGCCTCTGCTCAGTGTCACTGTGAGAGGAAGAGAAACAGTGTTTTGGCCTTAGAAAGGATCAGACTTCAAAACCAAACGGTACTGCCAGGCATGGCGGTGCACATCTGCAATCCCAGCACTCAAGAGGCTGAGGCATGAGGATTGCCACAAGTTCAAAGCCAGCCTAGGCTGCATAGTGAGTTCAAAGCCAGCCTGGACTACAGAGTGAGATCCTGTCTCAAAAACAAACGAACAAAAACCCTACAGCTTTACTGAGTGCGTATTGCTTTCCTATCACCATAAAGTCAAAAAATCTTGACCTGAACCATTGTAAATTGGAGGCCATCTGTACATTTGATGTGCTAGAAACTTTCTACCTTGGTCATATCAGAAAATGCTAAGAAATGACCAGCAGGTGGTGTGCGTGTCCCACGTTTCATAAAAGGGCATCTGCTCTGTGTGAAGAAGTCAAACCTTTGCTTGGTTGCAAGACATCATGTATGGATAATATTTGAATCCTCTCTCCCCCTCCCTCCATTCCTTCCCCTCCCCTTCTACACCCTTTCCGGTCCTCCCTTCTCTCCCTCTCTTCTCTCCCTTCTCCCTTTCTTTAAGTTCTTTTTATCATCATTCAGAAACTTGGCAAAAGAAGATGTGTAAAAACTGGAAAATAAAACCACCTTCCCTTGTCAGCTCCTGTGACTTTAAACATATCTATTTTTAAATACATCTGTATGTCTATATATGTTACTCTGAAATTTACATCTCCAGATTAAACTCCCTGTGCAACGACAGCTACCTAGGTGACCCCCACCTGACCGTCAGGCATTTCAAAGCTAATTTAACCCAAAGAGCACTCGCTTCCCTGCCCCCTCCGCCTGTTGAGCTTGTTCTTTTCCTATCTTCCTCATTACTGTGAGTAGCACCACTATCCTAATTCAGTTCCAAACTGCACACACTGCCACTCAGTGATTCCTTTCCACGCGCACAAACACACACACGCCTGGAATCACTCTCAGCAAATCCTGTTGGTTCTACCTCTGAGAGAATGTACTCTTCTCATTCCACACCTTCTCCCTCATCCAAACTGCCTTCCCTTTGAGCCTGGACAATGGCAATTGGTCCTAGCTGCCCTCCATGCTTCAACCTTTGTCTTTCTGTAAAAAACAGCTATAGAGGTCTTTTTAAAATAAATCAGAGCAAGCCACTCATCTTACAATAAAATCTGAACTCTTTTGACAGACTTTAAGACACTTCAAGCTAGACCTTCTGATCCCACCTCCAAAGGCTGCCCTGGGAGCAAAGAAAAGTTTTCGTCCCCTGTGCAGCTCTTCAAACACTCAGGGCTCGCTCCTGCTCCAGGACCTGTGCGTGCTCTCAGGTGTCAGTTCAGCGGTGGCCTCCTTGGGGGCTGGTTATCTAAGGTGCCTCCGTGTGTCAGGTTGAAGCTTTCCTGCTGCTTATCTTTCAGAACAGGGACCAGAGTTAAGAGTGACGCTGACGTTGTTTGCTCTTTTGTTTACTGGCTCAGTGCTTAGCTCCCACACTAGAACATAAATTTACACTGGAATTTAAACTCAGATCTACCAAATGCAAAACTCTAGCATGTTTCAAAGAAGGGAAGAAAGTGTATTCATAGGAACTCATGTATCTCCAGGCATATTTTCCCATGGAAATTGTCCCTTTGGTCGTCTACTCTTTCCTCCAAATGCTTTTGGCAACATGCACTTTGGAATTTCCTGCAGAGCCAAGCTACTCAAAACACTTGATCACAAAGTGCTTCTAATGTGCTGTAAAATAGGAAGTGAAAAAGAATACATTTTAGATTAGTATTCTGATATAAATCTCATTTTTATAAATTGAATAAATATATTGAAATCTATCTCATTCTTCAAGAACAAGCCCTTTTCCCCTGCCCTGACTTCCATGGATACATTTTAAGTCTAGAAGAATACTCACTAGATTTTTAATAATGTTTGCTATAGAGAGAGGGGAACTTTCCAAGTCCACCATTATTTCTAATAGTTAACCTGTGGGATGTAGGGTTTCCCAAGAGGATGGAAAGGGAATATTCAGTTAAAATGGAGCATTGTGGGTTTACCAGCTGGTCTAACCAGCACCCAGTCTGACAGGGCTATGACCAAGCTACATCATTTTTAAATACTTTTAGTAACATGCAGGGTAGGAGGTTCCACTTTCTGATATAATATCCACTTTTATGTTACTTAAATTCAATATGACAGCTGTGCATTAACTTAGGTTTCTTACACCAAGTTCACATCATCTGTTTAACACAATTCTACTCAAGTCACACTGACAACCTGCTATGTAATGAACACTGGAGATGGGGCGGCAAAAACAGATAAAACCCGATCCCTGCCACAGGATCTCCTTGTTTGCAACCAAGAAGATTATCCAGTTTTATCACCCACACTGGTCATCCAATTGGCCCCAAGAACTGTGGACTCCAAAAATCAAAATCTTCTGCAGTGAGCAAAACCCTAGAAAATTCTCAATTACTGAGCGGCAGAGACAAGCAAATTAAACTCTTGCGTCAAAACATAGATCCAAGAGAAAAACAACAAAGTCTGTGTAGCCACAGTCCCCAGTAAAATGAGCCAATGATTACCAAAGAGGCTTTGATGCAAGAACCCTTCCCAGTTCCCATCTCTTAAAACAAGTATTTCTGAAATATTGCCTGAGTTAGCCTGAATTGAAATTCATGCATAGTATAATCTACCTATCACATATATTCTAAAAATTAATATAAAGTTCTGTCATATGAAGGAGAAATAAAAGAAAGTACTTTATAGTCTGCTATGTATTTCAGTATGAAAATATTTAAGCAAAACTGTGACTATAGAAGACGTGATGTCATACTTTTGATGACTAAATCGAGATTTTAGAGATGTGAGACAATATTCAACTGAATACTTCTTTACCCTTTCACTTTAAATATTCTATTTCAAAATAACACTTACATAGGCATACACAAGATCTCCATGAGCAAAGGAGCTACAAGTAAAAACAGATACTATTGTGTGTCACTGGCAAATCAGATAAAAGTGTGATGCCGTAGTCAATAATATCATTTTCTGAAATGATAGACAAGCCTTGGTCAAGTCCTGGAGATTTCTTTCCACTGGTATAGTAATAGCATTCCTGGGAAGCATGGCCTTCTGAACCGTGTCTAGGTTCAGAAAATGAAAACTAAGTTTTTTACCATGCAAATGTCTAATAGGACATTTCAAACCTTAGAGGACACCAGAGACTTCTTTGCCCCATAGCCAGTCTCACTCTGAACCCCTAAACCAGTAGCATGCCAGGCTTCCCCATTCCCAGCCCCACACTCTTGAGATCCTTGTGACAACTAAAAGTACCCTCACAAGCAAGCATCCCCAAAGGGTGGTGCCATCCTGTTTAAGAAATACTTTCCAGAAGTCACAAGTCTTAGGAGAACTTTTAGCAGCTCTTTGGGTGTCCACAACAATTACTGTATACTGTATCACTCAGCTAGGAATTAAATGGTCAACAGCAAGTGGAGTGGACTGAGAAGGGCTGGTAACTCCAGAAAAGAAACAAACCTGCTCCTCTGACCATTGGCTGAGCCTGGGCAATGAGTGAAACCAGCTCCTAAGAACACGCAGTCCCAGGGAAATACATGGAAAGGGAAGAAGCTAGACCAACAGATGAGTGGGACAGAGAAGCCCTACAATGTAACAGGGATTGTAAGAACAGCAAGGTGAGTTGTAGCTGCAGAAGAGCGACGGTGTCGAGCAGCATTCTACACTCTAGATAAAGTGCCAGCTGTAGAAGAACCACAGTCTCAGGATACCTCACAGAGGAGCGGGCAGAGGGAAGAGAAAGTAGCAGTTAAGAACTTGGATTTTTGCATCCAGAGGGATTTAAATCCAAACTCTGCCAGCTGATCAGAAATGAGACACCGGGCTCATCACTTAACCTCTGTGACTCAGCTTCTCCATCTATATAATGAGCACTAGTAAGATAGTCCCTGCACATGGGCTTGTGAAGATTTGGTGAGATCATACGATAACATGGATAGATTCTCAAGAGTAGGGCCCTGTACAGTTTGGCTCACCTTTGCACCCTTGAGCACTGGACATGGGGCAGCCACAGAATCAAATCTAGCTTTCTGAACTGATTAAGAGCCCACAGACAGTAGCTGTTTTCACTGTGATGAATGATAATGAGAGGGACCCAGTTACCGGATCTGGGGCGGAAGTGGGGACTTGGTTTTCTTAGGGGAACACACGATCACAGGCAATGCTGGCTGTGAGGAGGGTAAATCAGACCACTGCAGTAACTGAACCAAGTCTCCTGAAACATCTGCATGAAGATGCCACTGGACTTGGTGCTGGGGCTAGCTGAGCTCCTAGGAGAAGGCCGTAGAGCCCAGGAGAAGGTGAGAAGAGACCCATGCAGCCAGAGACCCGCTGGGCACTACGAAGCTCGAGCAGGAACCTCAGCTGGGCCCTGGGACTGTTCTGCTGGCACTGATGCTTGTGTACCCAGGAGAGGGAAGGAGGGCCTGTCTTCTCCTTCTGAACACCGGGCATAGAAGAAGTGAACAGAGCCATACAACGTGAGAGGAAAGTGGGCCAGCCCCAGCTCCTGCCTTCCTCACGAGACCCACATCACATCACTGGCCCCTTCAAGTTCTGAGCATCAGCCACTGGCCATTTCTGGGTTTCTCGAAAACACCAAGCTTCTCCAGCCACATCCCAACCACCCACTCTTTGCTGGGCTAATCTCTGCTTACCCTTCAAGCCTTGGTTCAAATATCACTCCCTTGGAGAGATTGGCCCTGAACCCCCACACTAGGTGTGGTGATCCTTCTTCACACTTCTCCTTATGGATTTGAGCCCTTTCCTTCTTAGGACGATGACAGTTGGCAAAAAATTTGCCCAGGTCTCTGTCTCTCCCATTAGACTACCGCTTGAGGGCAGGCACTGTCTCAGATCCATGACCGGTGTCCTGTGGGATGCAGCCCAGTGCTTGGTGCCATGTTAGCCATCGGCAGATGTTAGTGGAGAGGAAAGTGGGTAGAAAGAAAGAACCTCAGATCTCAGGGCTCCTCAGTTTGTTCTAAAAGATAACCAAGTCCACGGGCAAGCTTTTTTTCCTATTTCCTTCAAACGAGCTCAATTCTTGAGAAAACCAGGCCACCGACATTCCTGACTGAATATTCATTTTGCAGCAATTTCTCTATTTCAAGGCCCAGCTCACAGAGCAGATTTATGTTGTCTTGTTCCCTTAGATATGAATGCTGTGGCAGCAAATACTTTGATTTATTTCTCCTTCCTCCCTGCCATACAGTAGGATCCCATGAACCATGTCAAGCACTGGTCAGAGTTTTTTTTCCCATCTGTTTGATCATGGGGGTGAGAAAATATTTGGTTCCAAATCCATGGCAGAAATGAAAGCCAAACAAAAAAATTCTTGACTTCCTGTGTCCTTCCTACTACCACCCCTGCCAAGCTAAAATCTGCCAAGTGAGATACCTGAGTAAAATTTTCTGGATCATGAGCAGTAAACTAATTTGTACCTAAAGAGTCATTCATTTTTTTGCTTCCACATCATCATTAATGGAAAGCTCAGATTCTCCTAGGGTTGTTTTTTTATTTGTTGCTTCTTTGTTGTTTTTTGGTGGGGTTTTTTTTTGAGACTGAGTCTTGATAAATTCAGGTTGGCCTCAAATTTGCAGTCCTCTAAGTGCTGGGATTATAGATATGTACAGCCACATCTGGCTTTCTCCTAGGCAGAGAGAGGGGCCCTAGGAGCACCACTCCCCACCCCCAGGGCCTCTCCACTAAGCCACACCTCCAACTTTTTTTCTGAGACCGGGTCTTGGTAAGTCACTAAGTTGCTTATGCAGGCTCAAACCTGTGCTTCTCCTGCTTCAGCATCTGGGAATGATGGGATCACAGGTGTATGCCACCACGCTCACTGTTGCAGCTCTTCTTAAAGGCTCAGAAATGGCAGTGGAGCTAATATGAATTTGCAGTACTTTACTTTTAATAGCTAAGCCAATTAAATGCAAAGGGACTAAGTGCTCTGCATACATGGTCCTGTTCAATCTCCCAACAGCTCTATGAAACAGATAACGTTATTGTCTTCACCTTACAGATGAGGAAGACTGGGGACCAGCAAATTTCAGTAACTTCTCAGACTTTCATGATCACCAAGAGATGGCAGAAAGGAAAGTGTCACACCCAGGTTCTGCCTTGATAGCCTGATCTCTAAGTCCCACATTTTGTTGTATGGATAATGGCTACTTAGATGGTATTTTGATGGTTAACTGACTTAAATTATGTAATAACAATAGCAACAACCCTGATGAGAATAATTATAGCTAAGTACTTAACGGATCCTAGCTGCTTTTATTATCAATACTGTATTATGATCCCTGACATAGAAACATCATCTTGAAGAGAGGAAGAGGCCACCCCACTAAAGATCCTTCTCTGTTCTGTCCTCCGTTCAGGGTCTTATCATGCAGGCCGCCAAGCTGCTTTTGGGGCATGAACATCTGTGCACTGAGACAGCCACAGCCCCTTTGCTCAGTCCTCCTTAGGTCATAATGCACCATCACATGGCCCCAAACAAGCACCTAAGTGGGATTTGAAATGTGGCCGGGAAGGTGGCAAACCTCAGCTTCTATAACCAGTTCCTAGAACTGGGCTGTTTCCGCACATAGAGGGTGCTATGATTCATGCAAAGTGCGAGCTGAGTGACAAGTTAAAGTCTTTCCTTTTTTGAATATGTCGACCTGAAGGGACCTTGAAAGAAATGGAAGGAGTTTCTGTTCTTCTTCATCCTAATATTCCTTTTTACATGGATCAACACTCACACCGAACGAGGAGCTCTGGGCTGCAAATGTGGATCTCGTTTTTGCACCTGTCTATAAGTCTTTGTCCACGAGGGAAGTAAAAACACACATGCTAGGATGAGTTTGACATGTTGAAACAGCAAAAATTCTTTTAGAAAATCTGGAGCTATTTCAAATAGAGGGGAGGAAATGTACACAAACACGAAGCTCGTGACACATATAATCTGCTCCCCCATCTTCTTTAATGTGTTAATTTTTTAATATAAAGAAGCTAGCTGCCCAGTTCGGTCACTTGGGAATGGCAGACACAGGGCAGCAGTGCACGGACAGGAGGCAATTACAGACTCAGAGAGCTCTGGACTGGGGCTATTCAGACATCAGTTTAAATCCTGACTCTACCACTTACTAGCTGTGTGCACTGGAGCAAGTTTATCAGCTTCTCTCAATTAGTATAAGGTAGTCATACCCATATCTACCTGGCAGGTTTTTCATGAGGATATTAAAATCAAGTTCTCCAGAGGAGCAGAAGAAATATAGTGCAGACACTAAGTGCTAGGGATCAAGTGCGTGCTAGCCAAGTATTCCACCACTGAACTATGCTCCAGCACCATACAGAGGAATTATAAAAACTTAATTATCACATTTCACTCCATAATTGAAGTTAATAGAAAGATAGTCAGGCCCAGGGCAATAAGTAGGACTTTGGAGTCAGATAGACCTATGGGTGTCCCATGCTTCATTTCTTATTTGTGCAATAGAACAGGAAACCCACCTCCTAAGTGTAATGTGATCATTCATTGAGCTCAGATGTGTGGCAGAAAAGTTCCATCCTCACATCCCACACTGATTTATCCTTCACTTCCTGAAGTCCAGGGCAGCTGATGCTGTCAGTTTTCTACCCAGTGGCAATTCTACATAACCTTTTGTCCAAACAGTCAGAAATCCAGTTTAGTTCATGTTCCTTCAAGCAACCCATGCCCTTTACTTTAGAGAGCAGGAGAACTATCCCCCTAGACAGTCCTAAGGAATAAATCTTGTCTTACTTAAGCTAATCTTTTGGTCTCAAACCACCAGCCAGGAAAGTGGTTTACATAAGAGCACGTGGCTAGTGGGCTCAGGGAGTCAATCTGTTGCAGATCATCTTGGAAGCTATTTTTTAAAAGGGAAAGGAGACAGGTGCATCTTCCTTTCTATCTCTGAATGTTATCCTCAGGATGTGTTATATGAGAGACATCAGACATCTTCAGACCATGAAGAGACCCATCCTATGAAGTCAGAGCAGCAACCTGAGGATGGCAGGGTAGGAAACAAAGGAATATGAGTTTTTGATGTTGTCTTTAAGCCAGTGTAGGAATAAGCTTTCTGTTACTGTAACAAAACACCTGAGAGAATCAATTTGAAAAGAGGTGAATCTATTTTAGTTCACGACTGGGGTTTCTGTCTATGATCAGATAGCACCACTGCTTTTGGACCTGCATTTGAGGGGGCACATCATGACAGGGAATGTAAAGTGGACCAAATTGCTCACTTTATTGTGGCTGAAAAGCAGAGAAGAGGAACAACAGGTCAGAGTCCCATAATCCCTTTTGAAGGCACCTCCCCAATGACCTAACTTCCTCCCACTAAATCCTGCCTTGTAAAAATCCATCAACTCCCAATTGCACCAGGGACTGTGGGTGAAGCTTTAACAGTGGGCCTTTGGGGGACATTCCAGGTCTAAACTATAGAAGCCAGTAAATGAACAAATTTGACAAATGTCCTATATTTTGGCTCTTTGTTATATGAAATAATAAATCTCATTTTTTAGCCATTTCTAGGCAGATGTTCTGTTACTTGTAACCAAAACTGCTCCCATAGTGGTTATCAGGTCTGCTTGCAAATATTTGCATTTTCTCTTTCTGGACATATGGTAGGATTATACTTTCCCACTTCCTTCAAAGTAAGGTGCAAAAATTTGGCTTGCATAGCCAATGAAATGTGAGTGGAAGCAGTGTGTCATTTCCAGGCAAAAACGTGTATGTGCCAGTATGCTTTCTCACACCCTCCTCCCCACATGAGCCATCAGGAAGGACGGATAGAGCCTTTTTCAACTTGGATTCCTTAGAGATTATGGTAAACAAGGTCCTGCAGCCAACACTGCACATAAGCATCAGCGAGAAATGAACTGGATATAGGCAGGCGTGGTGGCACATACCTGTAATCCCAGCACTTGGGAGGCTGAGGCAGGGTGATCACAAGTTTGAGCCTAGCCTGGGGAACTTAGCAAGACCTGGTCTCAAGATATAATTTAAAAAGAAATGGACATATAGCTCAGTGATAGAGCACTTGCTTAAGATGTGTGAGATCCTGAGTTTGACGCCCAGTACTGGAAAAAAAAAAAAAAACTCAAAGGGGCAAGAGATGTAACGCAATGGTAGAATGAAGCTTTGGGTTGGATATCCAACACCACACACACACACACACACACACACACACACACACACAAGATCTTCACATGCAATACACCTTGGTTTTTTTTCCACTAGGGATTGAGTCTAGGGCCTTCATTCAGAGCTATATTTCTAGTCCTTTTTCTTATATAGTTTTACTTTGAGACAGAGACTTCCTAAGTTGCCCTTTCTGGGCTCAGACTTGCAATCCTGCTTCAGCTCCTGAGGTTGCTGGGATTACAGATTTGTGCCACCACAGCCAGGCCTATAACTTCATTTTAAAACCATGCATTTTATGCCCTGATAAAAATGAACACCACATCCCTCGACCAAATGTTCACATTGGGCATTTATGTTGCTTTTTAATTTTCTCACAGCTGTGGTACCTGCAGCCCAGAGCATGGCTGGTGGCTCTTCATAGGTATCACTTACCCATGGGAAATACACACTCAGACCCTGCCATTCTTGTACCCCTGTGCTGTGAGCTCTACCTGCTATCTCCCTGGACTCTGGCCCTTCCCCACATGACACATCTGTTTGCATGGCCACATCTTCACTCAGTGCTTCCAGTCTTCTCCCACAGGTTCCCAACCCTCCACTGTCACCTGTCCTGTTTCCTAACCCCTGACTATGTCCTTCTCTGCCTGGGCTCACTGCCCAGGCACAGCAGTGCTGAGAGACCACATCGCTAAGCCCCTCAGCCCACGTCACTCTCACCATTTACTCACATCAGTTGCTTTCTAAAGGGCAAGGCAATTACCATTCTTCTTGGAAACTGCCCTGTCTAGCACTGTGCTGGTGCAGAGCTCAGTAATTATTTGTTGAATTAAAGGAAACTAAATGATTAAAAATAATAAAACAAAAACAGCAATAGTAAGAGTTATTTCTTATTGAAAATGTGTTCGGACACTGTGGTTAAGTGCCTTATGTATTTTATTTTATTTTATTTTTTGTATTTTTGAGACAGGGTCTCGCTATGCAGTTCAGACTGGCCTTGAGCTCACTGTAGCTCAGGCTGGGCTCAAACTTGTGATGATCCTCCTGCCTCAGCCTCCCAGGTACTGGAATTACAGGGCTGCACCCCAATGCCTGACCCCTTATATATTTTATACAATGCTATTATTGTCTCTTTTTCTGAATAAGAAAGTTGAGTGTCTGAGAGATGAATTCACTCACCAAAGATCACTCAACTGATAAAGGAAAATAATACAATTCAGTCTAATCTCTTAATTTCTGTAGTTCTGTTCTGCTCTATTCTGTTCTGTTTTGTAAGGAAAATCAAACCCAAGAGTACTCAATATATCACTGAGTTACACCAGCCTTTAAATTCTTTTTGATTTTAAGATAGGTCTCTTTAAATTGCTCAAGCTGGGCTTGAACTTTCTATCTTCCTGCCTCAGCCTCCTAGGTAGCTGGGATTACAAGCATGTATCATTCCGGCTGGCGACTATCATGTTCTTATATGCCCTACTTGTGGCCTCCCAAATATAGTGATATATATATATATATATATATATATATATATATATTTGGATATATATAGGAGGTCGGGTGAAAATAAGGTGAGGGTTAGGAGAGCAAGTAGTATTAGTAGTATGCCAAGGATGTCTTTGATTGTGTAGTATGGGTGAAATGGGATTTTGTCTGAGTTTGAGTTTAGTCTTGATGGGTTGTTTGATCCGGTTTCGTGGAGAAATAATAGGTGTACAAGTACCATGGCTATGACGATGAATGGGAGGATAAAGTGAAATGCGAAGAATCGTGTCAGGGTTGCTTTATCTACTGAGAAGCCTCCTCAGATTCATTCTACTAAGTTAGGGCCAATATAAGGGATAGCGGAGAGGAGATTCATAATTACTGTTGCCCCTCAGAATGATATTTGCCCTCATGGGAGGACGTATCCTATAAAGGCAGTTGCTATTACTATAATTAGAAGGATAATTCCGATGTTTCAGGTTTCTAGGAGCAGGTATGACCCGTAGTAGATTCCTCGCCCTACATGGAAATAAAGGAAGATGAAGAATACGGATGTGCCGTTGGCATGAAGGTATCGGATCAGCCAACCGTAGTTTACATCCCGGCAAATGTGGGTGACTGATGAGAATGCTGTGGTTGTGTCTGCGGTGTAGTGTATTGCTAGGAATAGCCCCGTAGTAATTTGCAGTATCAGGCATACACCTAATAGGGAGCCAAAATTCCATCATGCTGAGATGTTAGATGGGGATGGTAGGTCAATAAGTGACTTGTTGACAATTTTGATTAAGGGGTGAGATTTTCGTATGTTAGTCATTAGTTCTTATAGTTGAATTACAACGGTGGTTTTTCCTATCATTGGTCATGGTTAAGTGCTATGTAGGAATAATGGTTTTAAATGTAATGTACGTTCTTAGTATTTTATTTGTTCTGGGGTTTGTTAGTTTTTCTGTAAAGCCTTCTCCTGTTTATGGGGGATTGGCATTAGTCGTGAGTGGTGGAGTTGGGTGTGGGATTGTCTTGGTTAATGAGGGGTCGTTCATAGGGCTATTGGTGTTTTTGGTATATTTGGGGGGAATAATGGTGGTGTTTGGTTATACTACCGCGATAGCGATAGAGTGTTACCCCGATACGTGGTTGTCTAGTGGGGTTGTTTGGGGTTCATTGTTTTTAGGGCTTGTGATTGAGGTGTTTTTGTTTGTTTGACCAGAGTTGGATGAGGTTGGAGTGTTTTCTGGGTTTCATGATGTGTGGAGTTGGATGGTGTATGATGCAGAGGGTATTGGGGTATTGCTTGAGGACCCTGTAGGGGTGGCTTCTGTTTATAGCTGTAATTATTGGTTAATGTTTGTGGCCGGGTGAACTATGTTTGTTGGGTTGTTTATTGTGATTGAGATTATGCGTGGGGGTTAGGAGACAATTATGGTGGCTAACAGGATTGAGAGCAGGAATGATAGGAAGTACAGTTTAATGAGGCCCAATTGGTTTGAGGTTGAGGAGGATGCTGCTGTCTGGGTGTCTGAGATGCTTTTGGGGGCTAGTTTTTCGAGTCAGATTGTATCTATGATTGATGATGCTAGGTTTTGGCTGATTAAGAAGTTTTTGTGTGGGTGAGTTCGGTGTGTAAGTGTTGGGAAATACCCTAGTGAGCTCGAGAAGTTGAATGGTTTATTTGGGTGTTGCATTTTTAGGTTTAAGGTTATTGAGTTTAGTTCTATTGCAATTGTGAAACCTAGAATTGTGACTGCAATGGCTGAAAGTTTAGTGTATAGGGGTATAGTTATTTGAGGTGTGGTTGTAGGTGTAATGTAGTTGGATAGGATGAATATCCTATATATATATATATATATATATATATATATATATATTTATTTATTTCATGAGAACCTAGGATGTGCCAGTCCAGGAGGCACAGTCCCCGCCTTCATGAAGAGGTGATCTAATGAAGAGGCAGTCAAGTGTGACAGTATCACGGTCACCTGATGAGCACGCAGAAAACTCAAATTTCTTAGCTCTGGACATTTTTATTTAGCTTATCCTCAGTAGGGCCCAGGAGTCTAGGTTTTCTTAGAAGGTCCCAGGCACAGCTGACATCCAACAGTAGATATAGGTGATCCTATTGGTTGTTAAAGTATTTGCAGACCTCTAAACTGGTTAGAAAAGAGATGCGGCCCTGAGGACCCTGTGTGTAGGTGACCAACTGTTCCAGATCTGCCTAGAATGTTCAGGTTTCAGCAATCAAGTGTCTACATCCTGGGCAAAACAGAATGATTGGTCACTGTGGTGGATTAACTAATGGTCCACTTGTAACACCCAGCTGAACTGAGTTGGCAGGGTACTGGGCATGGATGGCCCACCTGAGGACTGTGGCCAATAGGATAACAAGAGAACTGGAGGGAAGAGGGTGCGCTGTTGATTCTCCTGGAGAAGTTTGTCATGCTGGCTTTCCTGGTGTGAACTCAGCCATTCTCATCATCAGATGAGCTTGGGTCCTCACTGCCACTGAGGGTGGCTACCGCTCTCTTTGGGGAGCTCTGGTCCTTACTGTGAGCTTCACTTCCTGGCTCCAGTGCAGACGCCTCAGCGTGCTGGCACAGATCCTTCGTCCTGCTAACACAGCCTTTCTAGCTTCCACTACTGACCTTCAGTCCTTCCCGGTACAGATCCTTGTTACAGACTTACATGAGACCTCGTCGTGGGCCCTGGGCTTCTAGTTGGACTCACGGAGGACATTGCCATGGGCTCCAAGTCTTCAGCTAGACTCATGCAGGACATTGCTGTGCAATCCAGGCCCTCACCTGGACCCTTTGGGCCTCTGGTGTGTGGACAGATCTTCTTCACTCTTGCATTTGACTTTGTGTGACTATTATAAAATAATTCTATAAATTACGTGTCCTGCATTAAATCTTTGCCCTTGTAAACCTTGACTACAGCACTCACTACGCCTGATGACCTCAGCTACTCTGATGTTGCCAGATTTGCCATGGTTCGAAAACCACAAGGTTAATATCTGGCAAAGGACACTCCCTACCCTGCCCCAGATTGTACCTGCTGCCAGCTCTGATGAATGGATGTCCCTGCCCCTTGTTAAGTTTTTGAACATTACCTCTGCCCTAAGAAATTCTGATGCAAATAATCTAGAAACAACTCTTGGAGAAATACTGGTCCAACTGCCTGATACTAGATGAGGCATGAAGAAGATTTTTCATAACATAACTCTAAAGACAATAGTAATATCCTTAGTATGGGCCAGAAACAATTTTAGGAACATAATACAAACTAACTCATTTAATCCTCATGATAATACTAAAAAGTATGTACTCCTTACTAACCCTATTTTCTAGAAGAAGAAACCAAGACCCACAGAAGTTCAGTGATTCACGGAAGACTGCATAGCTAGGAAGAGGCAGAGGAAAGATTTGAACTCAGTTCAGCTCCAGAGTTATTGGGCAGTCAAGACCAGACAGATATCTACATAGAGCAGATCTAGGAAATTCTTTATCCCAGCCAAAACGTCATTAAATTGTTTCCTCTGCAACACAACTGGAAGCTCTGCTCTGCTTTGAGTCTCTGGTCTCTGTCTAGAGAGGCCATGGCACAGGGTGCAAAGTCTCCCGAGGGCGACAGCAAATTCTTCTTTCTGCTGCTCTCTGTGAAAGAAGCTGTCTTCTGGTTCCCAGCAGCTCTCCTCACATGGCAGGAAACTGAATACCAACTGCATTTGGGAGCGAGGGATTGAAGCATATGTCAGCGTCAGAGAAAGGAACCAAGTGGCAGCCTTCCTCAGGGAAGGAGTGTGAGATTTTTTTCAGGCAGGGCTGATTTTAAATGAACTTCTCCTCTTCATGTTTGAGTCCACCTGTTAGCAGACCAGATGGACCCAGCTAGCCTTTTCTTCCACAGGCTTCAAATAAAATGCAGCAGTCTCTGTGACTTGACTGAATTCCACCCACTGACTCTAGCTCCCTCTGTGCCCAGGTGCTTCACGCTGAAGGCTCTTAGAATCACAGAAGCTGGCGCCCACACGGAATGACATTTACAACTGGGAGAGCGGGTGCTCAGACCACCACTGAGGCTTTCGGTAAATACTGATTGTGCTTTCACTTTGTACCAAACATTCTGCTTAATACAGATGAATGAGCCAGAAACCACCCCCAACCAGTAAAAAAACCATCATTCATTTCCACTGGGAGAAGGGCTTTGAACAGTAGCTGGGAGACGAGGGCGTTTGTCAAGGGTCAGATCTGCTGGCAGTCAGGGAAGACTTCTTGAAGTCGGTGGAGTCACCAGCGGCGGGAAAGAGTGAGCGCGAGCGCACATTGGAGGAGAGAACAGACATTTCAAACAGAGGCGACTGCATCCGCAAAGAAGCCAGACGCCTGTGAGAAACCAGCACAATTATGTGCACAGGACCGCGGAGAGCAGGGGCGGAGCAGGTGCTGTTGTCTTTGAGGGAAGGTTCAGACATTCTCCTCAGGAACTGGCCAAACGTTGCCAGCAGCGGAGCAACACAGTTGGACACACACATTTTAAAAAGATTCTTTCGGCTTACACCGGATCAGTAGCAGAGACAGTGGCGCCTCAAATTCACTTGATCTTAGTTCAAAAGCCGCGAAACGATGGGCCTTAAAGTCAGACAAGAGTGTCTCCCCATCCAGCACTCTTTCTCATGAGCCCAAGATTTTGTATTCTGCTCTTGGAAGAGTATTGCTCTATTCCGTGTCTAAATCTCTTCAGCCACCTCTGTGTCTTGTACACTGTCAGGAATGAGAAGGAGCTCAAAATGCAGGCCCAGACAGATGCCCCGAGCAAAATCCCTGTTCTCTATGTCTAGCTGTGTGGTCTTGGGAAAGTTAACTGACATCTCTGGGCCTCCATTTCTTATTTGTAAAATGACTTTAAAAACACCTGAGATCCTTATTAGCACAATTTACAAAGGTAATGCAGGTAATGTATTTGACCTAAAACCAGCGCTCACTAAATCAGAACTCATTTCATCAGAACTCGCTTCTCTGGGACCGAGCCAAACGTGTTTGCAGTGTTCCTATATACACTGCTTCAGTCTCCCAAGCTGGAAGCAGCCGCTGCATTTTGTTTACCTAGAGAGCCTCTTCAGAAAACCCACTGCAGCGAGGAGGGTCTAAGCCAGGCTGGGTCACGCACCTTAGTCCATACAGTTTCCCACCCAGGGATGGGCCCGTTACCGTCCTTGCCCGGGGCTGGCGTGTACTCGGGGCTGCCAAGGCCAGGCCGAGAAGGGTGTCCTTTCAGCAGGAGGGGCTCGTGGCTGCCATGCGCACCATGGGACAATAAGCACAGGGACCGGAGAAAGCAGAGCTGAGACCCAAACGAACAGAAAGCTCAGGCAGCATACAGGTGCTGGGTCTGAAGCTTGAGGCAATGCTTGTCCCAGTTTTGCAGTTCTGCGAACTACCTCAACAGCACTGGAAGTTCTCAGGGGCCAAATCCCCTTCTCGTCATAGATAAGTTAAGAGGTGTTTTGACACTTGTAGCCAAAAAGGGTCTCACAAACATTCAAGGGCACAGGCAGTTCTGAATCATCTGCTTACAAAGCCCCAAAGCTCCAAAAGGTCTCAAAAGGTTACCCAGGTCAGTGGCCTTTAAAAACAACAACAACAAAAAACAGCTTAGAATGGTGGCACACGCCAGTAATCCTAGCACTCTGGGAGGCTGAGGCAAGAGGATCTCAAGTTTAAGCCCAGGCTGGACAATTTAGTGACTTCCTGAGACCCTGTGCCAAAATAAAAATTTAAAAAGGGCTTGGGATGTATGTAACTCAGCACAAAGGCCATGGTTTCAATCCCAAGTACTGCAAACATAGAAATACTTTAAAAAATGACAGACTTTTCTAATTTTCAGGAGCTTAAACAGGTAAAACAGGAAAAAGAAGAAGCATCGTTGCAGCTGTAAGAGTGTGGAGACCCTGAAGCCTGGCAACCACCTACCCAGCATCCTCCTGAAAGCCAGTAGTCAAGTCTGACTTCCTACAGCAAGAATCACCTTGACCACATTTTTGACACCCAGTCCCCCAGCCTCAGCTTGAGCGCATCCACCATGGGCAGTGAACTAAGCCCTGAGCAGTCCGTTTCTGTTCAGACTTCTCTACATGCAGGGCAGTTCTTCATCTGCATCCTGGCGACACTCGTGAGTCCCAGTCATATGGCGGTAAACAGAGCGCATTAAATACACTTTCCTACAGCAGCCCTGGCTGACAACAATTTTCATGTCCTGCTTAGTTACCAGTTTTTACATCTTCAGTTCTTTCTAATTGTTCCTCCGGGGACCTCCTGTCCAGCTGGTGCAATGCCTAAAAATAAGCAACCTGCTGCTCAAGGTGTGATTTAAGGAGAAGCACAGAGACAGCAGGCTAAGAAGCGGAGAAAGTATTTATAAAAATGCATGTGAAGTGTACAGCAACCCACTGCTTCCTATGTGCGCCATTTCCGTGTGCCCGGCACTGTGCTCAGGGCTGTTCGCACTGATTTCCCCTCAGAAGAGCCGGTTGCAGTTGTCCCTATGTCCATCACGATGGCCCCCCATGAATAAAGTCTGCCTTTCTAGCTTTAAAAAATATATATCAATGTTTACTTTTCTGCTTTGCAGTACTGAAGACTGAACCCAGGGCCTTCGCACTGAGATACAATATATTCCCATCCCTTTTTAGTATTTATTTTAGAGCAGGGTTGCTCAAAGTCACTACGATGCCCGATCCTCCTGCCTCGGCCTCTCGGAATGCCGAAGACTAAAAATGCTTTAAAAAGAAGTTCAGGCAGCCGGCTCAATGGTTACAGTGTCTGCAGCAGGGGTGGGATTTGCAGCTAGGTCTCATCTAACTCTAAAGCTGGGGCGTTTCAGTGCTTCTATGAGGAGACACAGCTCTCTTTACTATGGACTGTTTAGCCCTGGGAAGTAATCAAACGGGCGGGGAAATACAGTGTCAATGCAGGTCATCCTCGCAGGCTTTTCATCACCGTGGTCAGGACCTGAGGAACCTGTCTGCACTGTATTGGAGCTTCAGCGAAGCTCCTGTTTATTTGTTTTGTTATTCTTTTTCCTTTTTTTTTTTTTTTTTTTGAGACAGGGTCTCACTCTGTAGTTCCAACTGGCTTTGTACTCACTGTGTAGCCCAGGTTGGCCTCAAACTCACAGCAGTCCTCCTGCCTCAGCATCCCAAGTGCTGGATATTTTGGTTTTCTTGTCTCACCACGTAGCCCAGGGTTGCCTTGAATGGGTGATCTTTCTCCTTCTGCCTAAAAGTTTCCTTTAAAACATAACACAGTTGCCGCATGTTAGAGATGAATGAATTTGCTGTTTGAATGAGCAAGCAAGGAAGACGTGGGTCCCTGAGGTTGGAAGGCAAAGGCGTGACTGCGTGACCAAACAGACTGCGGTTTTCTAGCCTCCCTATTCTCCTGCCTGGAGAGCTTCTTTCAGCGTTTTATCAAACCCAGACCTGCTTTCTGGGCACTACTAGGCCTAAATCTTGGGGTCAAAGAGATGAAAGCACAGCCCCGGCTCCCTTGGAGCCTGTGAAGGGAACTGCTTCTTAGGTCCGGGGGTCCAGCCGTGACTCCCAGCCATGTCTAGAGTTTTCTGAAAACGTTCCAGGTTACAGCACTAATAATATTGATCTTTTCTCTGTGCTGGGTTTGAACACAGGGTCTTGTGCATATGAGGCACATATTATACCACTGAGCCACCGACCCAGAAATAATAGCCTTGATAAATTTTATTGAGCAACTACTATCCCCCAGGCACACACATCATTTCTTTCAACCCCCACAACCTACCCCAAGTATGTCCCCAAGCCGGGACTTCCTATGATTTCATGTTGAATGACATGGTCATGGAGGCCTGGGGAAACTGGATAACAAATGTGTTGAAGTTTCCTGCTCAACGCCACGTTGCAAACAGCATGGCTGGCGTGTGAACCGTGGCAAACTGACCCGAGCCCAGCTGTCTTCATATATGAGAGATATGGACAACAAGGGGAGTGACTCTCACAGTCATGCCGAACGAAACAAGCCAGATACAGAGCACAGACTGTGTGCTTCCGCTCACACGACACCTTCAATTTACAAAGTCCTAGAAGAGGCGACAGGAAACAGATCAGCTCGTGGTCAGGGAACAGAGAAGACCAGGAAGCAGCCATCACAGCGGCATGCCGAGGCTTGGACACCGGTGGGGTTTGCTTTCTCGCCTTGATCGTGGTGATGGTTTCCCAGGTGCATATGATTATTGAAACCCATCGAACTGTGCATTCTAAATACTGGTCATTTGGTGTGTGCTATGTCAACAAAGCTTAAAAACAGCACTATCCATGGCTCTTACTTAGCTGTGTTTTTTATTTTGTAGGTCTGGGGACTGAACCCAGGGCCTTCGCACTCTCGGGTGGAGTTATATCACTGGCTTGCTTTTTCTTTTTTCTTTTCTTTTCTTTTTTTTCCTTTTCGAGACAGGGTCTCGCTATGCAGTTCAGGCTGGCCTTGAGCTCACTTTGTAGCCGAGGCTGGCCTTGAACTCCCAACGATCCTCCTGCATCAGCCTCCCAAGTGTTGAGATTATAAGCATATGCCACCACATCCAGCTGCTTTTTTTAAATTTTGAGACTGCGTCTTGCTTGGTCAAACAGGAGGCCCAGGGTGAACTTGAACCTGATTCTCCTGCCACCGCCTCTGAGAGGGCTGGAATTACAGAAGTATATCACACTTTGTTTTTAAGACAAAATTATTCTATCTGTACACATACACATACATATGTGTATAGATAATATCTAATGTGTATATTGATAATATCTATGTGCATATTGAATATGAATAATAATATGACATATTTTGATTTATTTTAATATAACACTTTATTTTTTATACTGACATGTCTTCACATGACTCACTGGCCTTGGGTGATCTGTCCCCTGACCCAGCTTCGGCGGCATTTCTCACCATGCCCCCCACCTTGGACCACAGGTGCTGCTTCCCTTCCCCCATCATCCAGGGCACTCGCTTGCTCACAGGCTCTCTCAGTGCTGCTTACTGCCCCTCCTAGGCACCCTCTTGCCCTCTGCCAGCCCCTCTTGAGTTTTTAGGCCTCAGCTCAGATGCAATGCACAGTACTCCCCCTTTGGCACATGATAATGTAAGCGTTTCATGGTTATTTCTCTATCTTTACCTTGTGATTTTTGTGAGGACAAAACATCCTGCGTCTTTTGCTCACAGATGTGTTGTTAATATGTTGCCTGGAACCTGGCACCTAGTAAGTATTCATCACGGATTTGTTAAATGATAGGCCAAAATGATATTTTTAAAATCCTAGTGAAAAAGCACAAGTGCTGTATATTAACATATCATAGTTTTTAAAAGCACACACGATTAACAGTCCCCAATACAGCAGCCAGCATAATGTTAACAATAATTATCAAAACAACATGACAGCAAGCTGGGCACAGTGGCATGTGCCTGTGATCTCAGCAGCTCAAGAGGGTGAGGCAGGAGGACGGCAGGATCAAGGCCCACCCAGGCAGCTTAGCAAGATGCTATGCAGCAGAACAAATTTTTAAAGGCGGGTAGGGATGTAGTCTAGTGGTAGAGCATTCCTGGGTTTGATCTCCAGCACCACAAAACAAACAGCAAACAAGACAGCGGGACAGAAGCAGGGGAAGAGCACAGTAGAGTCGCACAGGCCTGGTTTTCCAAGGCCCTTGCTAGGAAACAGCAGGCTGGTGACTCTGTATCTCTGAACCTCCGCTGTCTTGTCTCCGTAACGTGGATGACAGTATTTAATCATCCTGGGAAGTGTGGCGCGTGGACTAGCCCTCTGTAGGTGCCCAGTTTGAGTTCGTGAACACAGGGTCTCACTGTGTGGCCCAGGCTGGCCTCTCGTTCGTGGCTCAGGCAATCTCCAGCTCCAGTGTCCTGAGCAGTCTGGACAACAAGCATAGGCGAGCACCATTCATTTAGGGTCTTTACTGTATTTGTGCTGCCGTTCAGACCATTTTAATATTTACTGTCAACTGGTATTTACGGCCCATCTCTCATTTCTCTGGTTTTCTTCTCTGTACAAATCGTTTCTCAGGTAGTACCTCAGTGGTGGCTCACAGGAGCTCTGCAGTGAAGTTGAGACAGACGCTGTTACCTATCTGAAGAGGAAGCTGAAGATGAGAGGCTGGACGACTGACAGAGTGGAGGGTCCTACCCTGCGCCACCGCTCAGCTCTCTTTACCCAAGGTCTCTGCTGCGGTCTCCCCGCTCCTTGAGACGTGCGCAGGGACTAACGGCTCTGTCATTCACGGGTTGCTCCTGGGATCTGTGCGCCTCGGCCAGCAGACCCGGTACCTGTTTTCGTCGTTTGATCCCGTCACGCATTACCTCAGGCAGCCACTGACCTCCGCCTGCTCTGCTCCTTGCCCTCCTCCCCTACCCCAGCCGCCCCAAAGACTCCCTCACGGACTGAGCCCAGGGTCCTCACCGCCGCCCTGCCCCTGCACACACACACAATTCTCAACCAGGAATGACTTTTTATAAATTTTTTATTGCTACATTTTAGACACACACGATGATAACATCGTAGGGAATTTGTGCCCGTCCATGATGTATCTTGCTTCTTGTTTGCTTCCTACTCCCCGCCCTATCTTCAACCCCTCTTCCCCTCCTTTACAAAAGCTTTCTCTCCACGTTTCCTCCTGTTCTTTTTCCTGCTCCTTCTCTTGCTTCACCCCACCCCACTTCCTGTTCCTCCCTTTTTTCTTTGTTCCCTTTGTTCCCCAAGAAAATATTTGGAACATTTTCTTCCCCTTTCCCAATATCTATTACACGTTTTGGTCCTTATTTGCAAGAGAAACACTGCAGTATTTTAAAATGTGGGTCTGATTCGTTTCACTTAGGAGTATGGTGCCAAGGTACATTCCTTTAGGTAGAAATGTCTTGAGCTGATCTTTATTTATGGAAGAGAAGTACTCCTTTGTATAAAAAAATCATGTCTTCTGTACTCATTCATCACCAGCCAGAAGTGATTTCCCACCTCTTTCTTCTTCAGGCCTAGTCTTCCTCCACATTCCTTGATTTCTTCTCTCTCCCTCACTTTTTTAAATTCCTGATTCCCAAGACTCCCTCACTTTGGGTGGCTCCTCTCCTACAGAAACGTTCAAACCCCTTCCTTTACCACCCTACCCACTCCTCAGGGATCATCTGCCTCGAAGAATACTCAGTGGTTGGCTAACGAAAAGGCCATCTGGCCAGGCATGGAGGCACACACTTGTAATTCTAGCACTTGGGAGCGGAGGCAGGAGGATCACGAGTTGGAGCTCAACCTGGGCAACTTGGTGGCTTAGCAAGACCCTTCTCAAAATTAAAAACAAAACAGAGAACAATGAAAGGGCTAAGGATGTAGCTCAGTGAGAAGGGTCTGGGTTCAATCCCTGTTACTGAAAAACAAGGTGGGGGGCAGCTAGTCAGATTTCTACCCCTTCATCTCAGAGCTGGGAGTGTTTGGTTGGCTTGGCTTAGCACACTGTGTGTGTGTGTGTGTGTGTGTGTGTGTGTGTGTGTGTGTTTGGTTTTTATTGAGACAAGTGAAACATGAATACATTTCACATGTAGCCCTGATTTCAGATTTCTCTCAAAAAAGTAGAAGGTTGACAAGTGTGGTGGTGCATGTCTGCAATCCAGCACAATGGGAGGCTGAGGCAGGAGAACTGCAAGTTTGAGCACAGCCTGGGTAACTTAGTGACTTAGTAAGACCCATCTTAAAATAAAGCAATAAGAAGGGCTGGAGGTGTAACTCAGTGTAAAGGCTTTGGGTTCAATTCCTAGTACTGTGAGAAGGGGGAAGGGAAGAGGAAAAGGAGAGGCAACTGGACAACAGAAGGCCCTCTTCCACCAAATAGGGCAGCACCAAGTTAAAGTTGAGCCATGGCTGTCCCCTTCCATCAGGCAAGAAGGCATCTCTTTGCCAGGATCCACCAGGCTCTCTGGTTTGTGCGACCAGTCTGCCTTCTGGAGGCATCTGAGTTAGTAATACCTCCTCTGGCAGTAGAACTGAACAGACAGAGGTTTCAAAATGTCAATCTTCTCTCTTCCCTCCTGTAAGTGGAAAGACCTGTGTAGAGATTCATTTTTCCACTGATGTAAATTATACTAGCCAATTTAGATAGCAGAAGCAGTTACAAATAGTTTGGTTTTAAATATATTTTCCACCCCATTGGAAAAGTGCTACAAGGCATACTTAGAAATCCCCTACGCCCTGTTAAAGGTTTTCTCATCACAACTGAAATTCCCACCATATAACTATCTACTATGTGCTTCAATATTTGAAAGTGATTCCAGTTGATTCTAGAACTGTAACTGAATAAGCTTAATATCTGTCTTACGAGTAGCTTTCAGCAGTGTAGCTCCAAGTTCCTCTTATGCCTCATCGTCATTTTCCCCCCTCTCCCAATCTGCAAACTGGCTGACGCTCAATCTCTTCCAGCAGTCTTAGCCCCATCAGAAAGGAGCTGGTCCTAACTGTGCACACAGTGGCTGACACTGAACGCTACCTGACATGATTCCGTCTGAAAGGTCCTGAGCAAGTCTACCTCCAGAACAGACCAAGGTCTACAGCTGTGGTTCCCAAAATATGGATTCCAAGCCAGTACCATCAGAATCAGCCTTGCTTGGTAACTGGTTAGAAATGCAGAGTTCTGGTTGGACGTGGTGTGTACTTTCAATCCCTGCTACTCAGAAGGCTGAGGTTGGAGGATCACAAATTCTAAGACAGCCTGGGAAACTTCATGAGACCCTGTCTCAAAACAAGAATAAGTAAATGAATTAAAAGGCCTGGGGAGTAGAACAGCACTCTTTGGGTTCAATCCCTAGTACCCTTCTCCCCAAACAAGAGTTTGGCCCCACTTCCGGCCTACTACATAATCCAAATCTGCATTTTAACAAGATCCCCAATTGACTCACATGTACATTCAAAATAAAAATAATTTCTTTAGTTAAAAGTATGTGAAGTAAGTAAAAGAGGGCGATGTGACAGCAACTGGGAGGAGGTTACTTTATACAGAGCGCCTGTTCTAAGAGTCTTGTGGTCTCAGGTCCCATTTTGCACTTTTTCCCCCTAATTCTTTGCTCAGGATCCTTTTACATCTTTAAAACATATTGTGAACATGATAAGCTTTGTTGAGCTGCATTATAGCTATCAGTATTTACCATATTAGAAATTAAATTTTGCTGGGCACGGTGATACACACTTGGAATGCCAGCGTTTGGGAGGCTGAGGTAGGAGGATGGCCAGGAGTTGGAAACCAGACTGGGCTACATGTGAGTTGAAGGCCAGCCTGACCTGCACAGAGCCCCTGTCTCAAAAAATAAAAAATAAAAAAATTGAAGCTCCCAACTTAATTTGTTCAAAAATAATAAACTCGTCACATATTAACATACACTTTATGAAAATAGATCTAGTTCCTAAAACAAAAATCACGAATGAGAAGCATGACATCATTTTATGTTTTTGTAAATCTCTTTCCTTAATAGAAGAGGGCCGGATTCTCATACCTGCATCTGTATTCAACGTATCGCAGCAACACATGTCAGGTGGTCTTTTAACAATTCCGAAGAACCTGCTGGGAGGAGAAAGAATGAAAAAAGCAAACAGCCTCTTAGCATTGTCTGAAAATAGTTTTGGCTTCGCGGAGCCGCGGAAACAGGGTCCCGAATCACACTTAGCGCCCCGATGGGATGCGGAGATAGCGGCCTCGCGAGGAGGCAGAGGGTAAAGGAGCCCCCAGGGCAGGCAGTCAGTTACCGGGAAGCTCACTTGTAAAATCGCTGCCCGGCGAGGGCCGTCAGGGCAAATTCCGGTCTCACTTGGTCGCAGAGCAACTGTGGGACTATGGGCAAACTCTTTGTCATCTCTGAGCCCCGCTCCCTGTTTTATGAGGACCGTGATCCCTAACCTGCCCGCGCCAGCCTCATCCCACTTTCCCGCCCCTCCCCCAAATCTCTGGGCGAGTCCAGCGGGATTTTAGAGTAATTTTCTTATTCTCCCAGCAGAGGGCGATAGAGACCAGCCCAGACCGGACCTCTTCCACCCCAGAGCGCGTCCAGACCCAAGGTTCCCTCGTGATCCGGGCGGTTTCCTTGGCACCAGCTGACACTAGGTATCCCGGCCACCTGGGCCGTGCCCGGGGAGCGGCGGGGAGCGGCGGAGCCCTGCACGTCGTCTGCACAACCACGGCCAAGTTGGGAGGCTCAGCGTCGATTCCCAGGCTGGGAATAGCAGGCGAGAGGGCTTGGTTTGGGCAAAGGACACGCACACACGCACATGCACACACGCGCACACCCGGAGCCTTTCCTGGGGAACCGCCCAGGAGCTGCTGACTCCTGACAGGGAAGATCGATCGGGCGGGGCGGCCGGAAGGGAGCAGAACGCGCGCTGCGCCGTCCCCGGGGACCGCCGCCTCCCGCGCGGCTGCGCTTGCATCAGCGCCTCCCGGCCGAGGCCTGGCCACCGGCGACGTCAGCCGCTTTCCCAGAAGAATTCCACTTCCTGCGGCCGGCTGGCTGTGTGTGGGCGGGGGGGGGGGGGGTTGGTTTCGCAGGATGACACCACTTCTTTGCTGCAGCTCCGCATTCACACAGTCTGTTGTCATGGAGACCGCAGCATCCTGGCAGCCTCCGCGGCGAGGACAGCCGGTCCCGGGAAGTGACTCCGGCCTTGTCCCCCTCAGGAAACCACGGTCCGCGCTGTGGCCCCGGGTTCCGGATTCTGCCCTGTGGGCCACTTTCCGCATTGCTCTTGTACCAAGATCTTAAAGCTCTCTTACCCAGGGTCTTAGAACCAGCTCTGGGCATATCGATATCTCGACCCAGAGAAGAGGCCCAAGGCCGCAAACCAGGGGCAGAAGTGGTTTCCACTCCTGTGTTGGGGTCTTTCCTTTTCTCTCCCCGTGGAGTGTTTCTTGTGGATCTTTTAAGATACATTGGCTTCATGCATTCTCAGTGAAGCTACGTTTGTTTTAAATCACTTTGGCGAACATTTACTGAGCCCCCACAACATGCTAAGCAAAGCGGGAGGCTGTAACAACCGTGGCAGCGAGCATCTAGGGAACACTTGCAAAGCTGCACGGGTATGCGCTCACCCAGTCTTCCCCGCGACGACGGCATGAAGTAGCTGCCAGCCTCGTGGTACAGAGGAGAGGACAATGGCTGTGCGGTTAGCAGTTACTGTGAGACCTGACGGGAAGCAGATCAGAGCGGAGCCCTTCACAGGCACTCTAAAATGTCAGTTAGCATGGTGGGCTTGGCTCTTTTTTTCTAGAATTCAGGGTTTTGTTTTTTTAATAAGACCATGCGTTGAATCTTTATTTATGTGTTAGTAGTTTAAGAAGATTAGAACAAAAATAAGCATAAGTAACATACTATACTAAGCAATTGGGGGAGGTCAGTGGGACAGTACTTGCCTAGCATGCATTAGACCTTGGATTTGATCCTTGACAGTAGAAAAAGGAAGGAAGGAAGGAAGGAAGGAAGGAAGGAAGGAAGGAAGGAAGGAAGGAAGAGGGGGAGGGAAGAAGGTAGGGAAGGATGAGGGGGGAGGGAGGGAGGGGAGTGTAGGAGAAAAGAAAGGAAGGAAAGAAATCTGGAGGCCCCGTATGCCAGGCACGGTGCTGAGAATCCTCCACGATGACTGCCACATCGAGTACTCATGTGAAGTTGATTCTGTTCATTGGTCCTCACTCTGCAAGCGAAGAAAGTGAGGATGATGCTTAGTAATTAACAGAACAGTCTCCTGGCCCGTGGTAAGCAGGCGATGGGTACGCACTCTGCTTTGGAGTGAGTAGGCAGAGTGTCGTACATAAAAACACCCCAGAAAAACCTCATTCATTTGGGCCATTTCCGTCAAAATGGATTATAATTTAAAAAGAGGCTAGCCCTGGGTTCCTTTGTTCTCAAGGGGGAAAAACTTACGCCAAATGGTACGAACAGGGGAGAACTTTTATGTGGGGCTTAGAAGAAAGCGGCTTCTTACCCAGGATCTCACTTCATCCTCACAGTGCTCGAGAGGAGTAGTCAGAGTTGGCCATTTAGACCCTGTTTACAGAGAACTCCCAGCACCTTTGCAGAGAAGACCCGTTTGCTAAAGAAAACAAAGAGTCTTTAAGGACTCAAAATTAAACCTCCCATAATAGCCAACAAGTGGAAACAACACATAGATGAATGAACAAATAAAATGGAATGTGTACCTATCATGAGATATTAGTCTTAAAAAGGAAGGAAGCTGAGACAGGAGGACTGGGGCAAGTTCAAGACCAGCTTGGGCTATGTAATAAGTTCAAGACCTGCCTGAACTACATAGTTAGACCCTGACTAAAATTTTAAAAAATACTGAGACAGCCTTCAGCCTAGATGAACCTTCAAGATACAATGCTAAGTGAAACAAATCAGTTCCAAAAGTGAATGAGTGTATGATTCCATTTACATGAAATACCTAAAACATATATGTATAGGTAGAGAAATAGTGTAAAGGTTACCAGAGGCTGGTGAGAGAGGCATGAGACGTTTTGTTTGATCTGTGTAAAGTATCTATGTATAGCCAGGTGTGGTGGCATATGCCTGTAATCCCAGCACTTGGGAGGCTGAGACAGGAGGATCGTTCCAAATTCAAGGCCAGCCTGGGCTACCTAGGGAGGTCAAGTCCAGCCTAAACTACATAGCAAGGCCCTGTCTCAAAAAAAACACCCTATTTACAGTGGATAGTGGTGATGGTTGTACAACACCATGAATGTACTTACTGCCTCTGCGTTGTGCACAGATCAATAGTGAAAACGGTAAATTCTGTGTTGCATGTATTTCACCTTGATGAAGACAACTGAGGGAAGGGGAAGGTAAATCATCTTACCACTGCCATTCTCACGTAAAAGGAGACTTCCCACATCCTTCCCCCAACACCTGCTTCTTGATCTTGCCTGGGTTGCTGTCCTCACCTGAAAGAAATCATCATGCTTTTAAAAATAGCTCGCAAATTGTGTGTTTTCATGAAACCCAGGAGGCTGGTATTCCCCTCCGGTGTTCCACATGAGCAAGGTTCGGCTGGTGGGGAGGGGATTGGGAGGTGAGTCACTAGTTTGGCAGGTGAGGTCATCATGGGGTGACCGTGTTTGCAAAACAGCCCTCCCGGCCTCTCGCAGGGGTGGCCAGGTCAGCAGCAGCCGGCTTAGCTGGAAGTCTGGCTCTCTCGTGTGAGGTTCCGTGGGAGACTTCATGCCTCTTTGTGACTCAGCGGTCAACACCCCCACCAGATGGGTTCTCAGGCAACCAAAGCCGACTCGGAGACAGAGACCTGAGCTGCCTCGTAGTCGTCGTGGTCTTCCAGGAGACAGAAGACATACCTCCTTCTGCAGGGAGAGCAGAGGACTTGTTTTCTCTCTGTGGGAACGCGGAGTCTGTAAGAAATGACGGATGAGTCTTCTTATCTTGATTATCCAGAGGCTCATGCATGGAAGAGGACAGTAAATGTTTATTGGATAATTATGACTTTAGAGGAATTCAAGAAAAGAAAAATCCAAAGCTATGAGTTAAAATGTGTATTTTTCCTGGCAGGTTCATGCCTGTGATCTGAGCTACTCAGGAAGGTGAGGCAGGAGGATCACAAGTTCGAAACCAGCCTAGGCAAATCAGCAAGATCCTGAAATAAAAAAATAATAATAAATAAAAAGAGCTAATGATGTAGCTCAGTGATAAAATACACTGCACTCAATTCCCAGTACTGAAAACACACACACACACACACACACACACACACACAGAGACATGTGTGAGCATGCACACGCATGCACACATGCATTCTCTTATCCTTTACCAACTCTGGTTTTCTTTCCCTTTTTTTAGTTTTGTTTTTGTTTAGTGGGGGTCAGGGAAACAGGGTCTCACTATGTAGTTCAGACTGGCCTTAAACTCACTATGTAGCCAGGTTGACCCGGAAATCTCAAGGATCCTCCTGCCTCAGCCTCCCAAGTACTGGGATTACAGGCCTGTGCCACGACACCCAGCCCAACACTAGTGTTCTTAATGAAGCATCAGGATGGTAGCTGGAACGGAAACAGATGTCTTGTGAACACTGTGACCCTGGCACAGAGTACCATAAAGTTTGTGCAGGTGCATGGGTGATTAGTGGGTGGGAAGAAGGGACTGCTCTTGGATGTCCCCACACTCATCCAGTGATTATTAGCACCCTTATATTGTTCCATATATGTAAGATGAAAGAAAGTGAAAAAGAGAAAGTATTTATTCTATTTGTTTTTCTTCTTTTTAGTCTTTGTGTTGCTGCGTCACTCTGGTGTTGTTTATGGTACATGAGCATTATTGTCAGACGAACCTATGATTAGTCAGTGAGACCTCTTGGTTGCAAGACAAAAACTGGATTCAAACCAGCTAAAGGGAGAAAACTCCAACTGATGGCTGGCTTCAGGCATAGCTGTCTCCAGGTAATCAAGTAATAATGTTAGGGATCTGTTGTTCTTTATCTCTCAACTCGGAATCTGCCCAGTCGCTCTAGGCTTATATTCCACCCTCTCAATAACCTCATTAGAAAGAAATCTTCCTTCTCAACAAAAGTATCAGGATTAAATCTGGCCTGCCTTGAGTCAAATATTCACGCCTAGGCCTGGGGTGGTGTCAAATGGATCTAAACCTCACAGACTAAGAAAGATAGATGCTGTTCTCAGAATAAAAGGGAATGGTTGCTAAGTAGTCAGAAACAACCTGTGTCACTCCCTGTGTGTAGATGTATGCCTGTGGGAGAGAGGATTTGTAGTTTATGTGCCACCCTCCTGATTTGCAATGGCCTGGTGAGTCAGCCTGGGGTGGCGGGACTTGTGCACTCTGGACTCCTGAGTCGAAACTGTCTCCCTACGAGCTGTGTGGCCCTAGGCAACTCACTTAAAAGCAATACCGCTAATAACTACCATGGTTTAGATGCAAGGCATACGGTAGGTGTTACATATTATTCCTTTTACTCCACAGCGCTGCAAAGTTATTTTGCTTTTGTTTTCGTTTTCTTTTATGATGCTGGGGATTGTGAGCACACATTCTACTCCAGCCCTGCCAGGTAGTTGTCATTGTCTCATCTTATAGGTGAGAAAGCTGAAAAACAGACAGAAGGAATGATCTTTCCAAGGTCACTAAACTAGGAAGGGACTCCAACCCAGGGCAGTCTGACACAGTTTCCTCCTTAGGTCTTATTGTATCAACTGCAAAATGGGTATAAGACTAGGGGAAGGAGGATGCGGAGGAAGAAGAGAAGGAAAAGGAGAATATCAGTGAAACGCACAGCAAGGGGCCTAAGTCAGCGTCAGAGGAGGAGGCTAGAGTGCTGGTGGGGCTGCGTTCAGCCCTCAGCAGCCCTGGGAAAAACAAATGGCACAACCCCGCAGTGTGTCAGGTGTGCGGAAGATCGAGGTCACTTTCTTCGTCCTTCTGCTCTCCTTTGCTTGCCTCTTTTCTTTTCTCTTTGTGACTGCGTCCCACAGATGAAGGTCTCCTCGTCACTGTTCCTTCTCTCTCCCTCCCTCCTTCCTTTCCTCTTCCTCCGCTCCCTTTCTTTCCCTTAATTTTTATTGTCATTAGTACATGTGCGCAGCCCACAGGAATCGTGCTGCGTGGGGCACTGGTAGGTGTGCACACTGCACCTGACTCCTTCCTCCTCTTGCCCGCTCTGCCTCCTGCCTCCCTCCGTTTCTCGGTGCGCTGCCTGTTTGCAGAAAAGCTCTATTTCCTATTGCCTCCATTTAATTTGCTCTTTAGCCTATTTATACTTTAGGTTTCATATATGAAAGAAACTGTGCAATACTTGAGCTTGTGTGTCTGATTTATTTCCCCTACGGATGACTCAGGTCTGTCCTTTATGGCACAGCAGTACTCCTCTGTGAGTAAATAGCGCGTTTTCTTTATCCATTCTCCGTTGATGTAGGTCTAGGCTGCTTCCAAGACTTGACTGTGATGAGTTGTGCTGCTGTAAACAGTTACACCTCTGTCACTGTAACATGATGTCTTTGCCTTTCCTGGGGGGATTCCTGCAAAAGCAAGAGCCGGCTCAAATGGGCTCTGTTTCTAGTTTTTTGAGAACTCTTCCTGCTAATCTCCTTAGTGGTTGTACTAGTTGACATTCCCAGCAACAGTGTGGAAGGGTTCCTTTCTCTTCCACAGCACCTCCAACATCTCTTATTTGATTTCTTGATATTAGCCCTTATCTCTACCCTAAGATAGAATTTCAATGTTGTTTTAATTTGCATTTCTCTAAATACCAGACAAGTTGAATATTTTTTTCATGTTTTTATTGGCCATTTGTACTTCTTAAGAGAAGTGTCTATTTCAGCGGAGGTTTCTTTGGACAGGGTTTTGACATGTATTTCAGGCTTGCCTTCGCTCAGTCTGTAGCCCAGGCTGGCCTTAAACTTGTGATCCTCCTTCCTCTGCCTCCCATCAGTGGCCAACTTTTTAACTGGGTCTTATATTTTGGGAGAGCTAATTGTTTTAGTCATTTATATATTCTAGATAGCAGTCCTCTGAGTAGCTGGCAAAAAAAATTTCCCATTGAGTAGCTTGTCTTTTCACTCTGTTGCTATTTCCTTTGCTATAAAGAAGCCTTTTCATTTGCTACATCCCATTTGTTGATTCTTGATGTTATTTCTTGTGTAACTGGGGTTCTGTTCAGAAAGTCCTCCCCTGTACCTACATCTTAAAGAGTTTCACCTACATTATCTTGCAGGAGATTAAAAGTTTCTGTTTTAATATTTAGAGTTTTGATCCATTTTGATTTTAGTTCAGCACACTGTGAGAGATATGGGTCTTCTAGATTCAGTCTTTTGCCTGTGGATAGCCAGTTTTCCCAGCATCATTTGCTAAAGAGGCCCTTTATATATTTTGGTTCCATTGTCTAAGATCAGATGGCTGAATGAGCCAGAGGTGATTTCTCATCCTTTGTTCTGTTCTTTGATCCACAGGTCTGTTTCTGTGTCATACCATGCTGTTTTTATCACTGTAATTTTGTAATATAACTTGAACTCTGGCATTGTGATGGCTTTTGCTTTGCTCTTGTCACTCAGGATTGCTTTTGCTATTCTGTGTCTCTTGGGTGACACAGATTGCTTTCCCTAGTTTTGTGAGGAAAGCTGTTGATCTATCTCTATCTATATTTATCTATCTACAGTTTTGGAAATATGGCCAGTTTGACAATATTGGTTCTGCCTCTCTAGGAACAAGGAATATGGTTCCATGTGCTAATGTCAATCTCCTTTATGAGATTAATTCCTAAGTATTTAATTTTTCTTGATGCTCTTGTGAATGGTATTGTTATCCTAATTTCTTTCTTGGCCAGTTCATTAATGGTGTATAGGAACACTATTGATTTTTGTATACTGATTTTATATTCTGTTTCCTTGATGAATTTGTTTATTAATTCTTGGAGTCTTTTGATGGAATGTTTTGGGTCTTCTATACACAGAATTTTGTCACCTAAAAATGTAGTCTGACTTCTTTGTTTCCTATTAGTATCCCTTTTATTTTCTTCTCTTGCCTGATTAATCTGGCTAAACTTTTGAATATTATTCTGAACAGGAGTAGTGATCATGGCAGCCTTGTCTTGTCCCTGAGGTTAGAAATCTTTCATTTTGCACCCATTTGATATGATGTCATAATTGGCTTTTATCAGATTGAGATAATGTCTTCTGTACCTATTTTATTCAGGGTTTTTGACATGAATGGATGGTGGACTTTGTCAAAGGTTTTTTCTGCATCTGTTGACATGATCATGTTATTTCTGTCCTTCCATCTGTTTATGTGATATATTATAATTATTGATATGTATATGTTCAACCATCCTTGCATTCTTGGAATGAAGTCTTCTTGTTCATAATGTATGACCTTTTTAATGTTTTGTTGCATCTTGTTTGTTAGTATCTTGTTGAAGATCTTTGCAGCTACATTCATTAAAGAGGTTGGCCTATGATTCCCTTTCTTAGTTGGATCGTTGCCTGATGTTGGAACAAGAGCTATGCTAGCTTCCAGGAAAGACTTTGGGAGTACTCCTCTTTCAATTTCACTGAAGAGTTTGAGAAGCATTGGTATTAGTGGTGAATCCATTGGAACCTGCACTTTTCTTGGTCGGTAGTTCTTTTTTTTTTTTTAATCACTGCTTCAATTTTATTGCCTGTTATTGGATTATTTGGAGTTTTTATATCTTCTTTCAGTTTTAGCAACTCCCATGTGTCTAGAAATCTATCCATTTTTTCTGAATTCTCCAATTTATGGGAGTAAAGCTTTTCAAAGTAGTCACTAAGAATCTTCTGGATTTTGGTGGTGTCTGTGGTGATTTCACCTGTTTTGTTTTGTTTTTTAAACAGGGTCTTGCTATGTAGCTCAGGCTAGCCTTTGACTCACTATTTCACCCAGTCTGGCATTGAATTTACAGCAATCCTCCTGCCTCAGTGTCTGAAATTCTAGGATTACCTTTTTTAGTTCTAATTCCATTGTTTCTTTTCCTTTCTTGGATAAGATTGGGTAAGAATTTGTCTATTTTGTTTATCTGTTGAAGATCCAGCTTTTGATTCATTCTTTCTTTGTATTTTTTTGTCTCAATTTCATTAATTTCTGCTCTGATGTTTATAACTTCTTTCCCTGCTCTAGCTTTTATTTGAATTGTTGTTTTTCTAGTGGGGACTTGAGGTGCCTCATTGGGTTATTTATTTAGGCTTATTTTGTTTTTTTAAGTGTAAATCACAACTATAAACTTCCCTCTTAGTATTGCTTTCACTGTGCCCCATAAGACCTGATATGCTGTACTGGTGTTACCATTGATTGCAGGACCTGTCTGACTTCTTCCCTGATTTCTTTCCCACTGCATAATTTATTTTACCATTGATTGCTACTTTCATGGCACTATAATCTAATAATGTATAGGAAGCCCCTGAAGCAGGGGCAAGGTAAGGCCTGTCTTGATTACTTTTCTCTCACTGCTGAAACAAAGTACCTGACACCCAAAATTAAGGAAGGAAAGGTTTATGGAGATTTTAGTCCATAATCAGCTGGCTCCAAGGAAGAGGGGCACGTGGCGCAGAGCAACCGTTCATGGTAGTGGAAAACAGCAAAAAGCAGCCAGAGCAAAATGAAGGAGCAGCAAGAAAGCCTCTTCTCCTCCTTTACATTGTGTGCAAACCATGCACCCCAGGGCAGGTGTGGCTGCCACACCCATAATCCCAACACTGAACCATGGATCAATCATAAACTCTAGAAGCCTGCCCCATGACTGCACGAGGCTTTGTGGGGACATCCAGGCACAAACCATAACAGGCCCTTCTGAGAAAAAAAGGTGCCCAAGGCAAGCCACATGAACAAGCTGCTTCAGTACAGAGAACACCAAGCCCTGAGACAATCCAAGCAATGGGTTGCTAGGCAAAGGGGTATCATGTGACACCAAACTACCAAAAGTATAAGTAAATGTACTACAGTGGTTGAGCAGGTCCTTTCCTTTCATCTGGACAGAAGGTTCCACCTGACCTCAGCTTTCTGCCTCTTATCTTTATTTTGCCATCCTCTTTCCATTCTCTCCCTGGAACTTTGAAAGCCATGTGTGTCACAGTAATAATATACATGGGATAATTTCAATTCTTTTGTATCTATTAACCATGATTTATGGGCTAGTGTTTGGTCTATTTTGGAGAAAATTTCATATACTGCTAAGAAAAATGTATAGTCTGTTGTGATTGTTGAGTGGTTGTTGAGTCTACCACTCTATAGATACCTATTAATTCAATTTGTTCAAAGGTAGAGTTTAACTCATATTTTCTTTGTCTAAAAGATCTGTGTATTTGTGATAGAGGGATATTATAGTTCCCACTATAATTCTATTGAGGTTTATCTGCTCTTTCAAATCCAGTAGTGTTTGTTTTAGGAAGTTGGGGCAGTTGTTTTTGGTGGATATATATTTATAATTGTTAGTTCTTCCTGTTGAATTGTTCCCTTAACTAATAACTAGTGACCTTTCTTGCATCTTCTGAACAGTTTGGCTTTCAGTCCACTTTGTCTGTAAATAGAATATCTATTCCTATTTGGTTTTGGCCTTCTGATGCCTGGAGTATTATTCTCCATTCTTTGATTTTTACTCTATGAATTTTTTATTTAAATGTGTTCTTTAGGTATAGCATAAGGTTGCGTCTTGTTTTCTGATCCAATCTGGCAATCGGTATCTTTTGATTGGAAAACTGAAACCATTTGCCTTAAGAGTTATTACTGAAAGCCGCTGACTTATTTCTATCACTGCATTACCTGTTGCTGATTTCTTTTTTTTTTTTTTGTAATTAACTAGTCAGCTTACCTGTTGTATTTATTCCATTAGATTTTGGGGGGGGCATTGCTGGCTTCATTGTCTCTTTCTAGGATATCCTTAACAATATTTGGAGAACTGGTCTGATGGTCATGAATTTCATAAGGTGCTCTTTGTTGTGGAAGTACCTTGGGCTATAGTCTGGGTTTACAGGGAAAGGATTTAACATAGGACACATAATTTATAAGGTTTTTTTTGTTTTTTCTGTTCTGTTTTGTTTGGTTTAGTTTTGTTTTTGTCTTTTTGAGACAAAGTCTCACCATGCAGTTCAGGCTGGCCTTGAGCTCACTTTGTAGCCCAGGCTGGTCTCAAACTCATAACAATCCTCCTGCCTCAGCCTCCTGAGTGCTGGGATTACAGGAGCGTGCCACTATGCCTGGCCCTATAGAATTATTTTATGATAGTCACCCGAAGAGTCAAGTGCAAAAGAGTGCAGGAAATCTATCCACATAATAGAGACCCAAAGAATCCATCTCAAGGACTGGATGACATAGCAATGTCCTGCATGTGTCTAGTTGAAAACCTAGATCCCATAGCAATTTTCTACACAAGTCCACCTGGAGGACATGCACCCACAACAAGTGGACACAAGCATAACCAAATACTGATAAGCAAATGTCTACTGAATGCAACAACCATACCACATTAACCATAGAAAATAATTCAACAGTAATACTATAGCTAACTAGGTACAGGAGGACCTCCAAATTCTCACCAAGATTCTGGTCCCAAACTGAACACAAGACCTAAATCAAATTTCCCCATAAGGTCACCATTGAACCTAACCACTGAGTTTGGTTCAGTTCTCATCCAACTCAGTTTGGGACCAGAATTATGGAAAGAATCAAGTTTGTGAAGCAAAGGACTGCTGTAACAAGTATTGGTGAAGGTTAATAGTAATCCTAGGAAAGATGGAGGGACTTAAGAAGGGGAAAATAAAAGAAGTAAAACTTTGAAAAAATAAAGAAAAGGAAGGTGAAAAGGAGACAAAAATGAGGTAAAGCATCCTATTAAAGAGCAAAAATTAAATTCTAAGTAATAGAATTAGACAAAAATAAAAGCACAATAGGGCAAATAAGAAAAAAAAAAGAACGAGAGCAAATAAAGAAAGACAAAGTTTCTGCACGCTCTTCAGGTTGATCCTGAGCTCATCATGTAGCCTAGCTGGCCTCAAACTTGCAGTGACCCTCCTGCCTCAGCCTTGAAAGTGCTGGGATTACAGTCATACACCACCACACTGGGCAATGCCCTGGGTTTCTTATCCACCTCTAGCCTGCCAGGGAAAAGGAGCCACTTTCAGGGTAAAACTCCAGCCTGGTTTGCAGTTTACATTAACCACGAGCTTTCCTTGGGCCTGGCACTGCAGGGCTGGTCTGTTGTTTGTCCTTGGAGGTGCTGACCTTTCAGGGTTTACCTTGTGTTAGCAGAGATAGGTACCCCTCCCCAGAGGTGGGATTAGCATTCGGGACTTCTTTCTTTTTTGCATCCTACTCCATTTCTCCAGCATCGCTACAGTTTCTAATTGTCCTGTCACCAAGCTGTTGTTTTCCGCATGTTCCGGTTCCAGTGCCTGGACAGGCTGTGTTTTGCTGCTGTTTTTTATCCCACCATTTTTAATCCCTCCCTTTTCTTTCTTCCTTTTTTTCTCTGATTTTCGAAGTATTTCATTGGTCCAAATAACGTTTCTGAGTCACATCTCCCACAGGGTAAACACTGGAGCCCTATTATTTTATTATTTTTAAAACATTTTTATTGTAAAGAGAATTAAAAAAAACTTTAAAACCATTAAAAAGATACAGAATTTGAAAAACAAGATATTATGATTGTTCTTATGTGTAGTGCTGTGGGTGGTACCCAGGGGCTCTGACACATTGCCCAAGTGTTGCCACCACTGAGCCACATCCCTGGTGGCCTTACTCGTTTGAAAACCTCACACTTATAAATTCAGATGTCAGTGTCGGGGAACGCGTAGCCATGACCCTCATCCAACACGTTAGCCTGTCCAAGACCTGGCCTAGCCCTCTGGGAAGGGGAAGCCAAGGCCCCTGAAATTATTTCCACCCGCACTGCATGCATAGTGCTTCCTGATCCATCTCTGCTCAAGTGTTATCAGCCTGTGTAGCCCGTCCCCAACGTGACAGGCGGGGAGAGGGATCCCTCCCTCACCAGTTTCGGCCTGACCCCTGCTTCACCTTCCCTCTTGCCTCCTGCCTGCCCAGGGCCCCACCCAGAAGCTTGATGAAAGGCAAAGGAAGTGAGCAGAAGGCTAAGCCGTGGGGTTTGGAGATAAGTGCCTTCCATTCCGAACGTGTTGCAACTAGAAATCTGGAGGATTCTGAGGGGAGGGCCTGGCTTTACCCAGATCCTGGCTGGGAGTGGGGTGGGTGGGCCTCCAGGGCAGATGTGGGACTAGATCTACAACTCTTGCTGATGGAACTTGGAAGATAGTGAACCTCCAGTTTCTTGATAGTTATTTTCTAGAATGTTCTGGCCTTGGGAACAGGAAGTCCATGCAGATGACAGAGCTGCCACGGCAAGCACACTGTCCCCCCAGCTCCTCCACAGACTACAAGCTAGAGTGTGCCCAGTGTTCTGCACACACCATGAGGCCTGTTTGCTGGGGGAGGGAGGGGCTTCACCATGCCCCTCAGGCTGCTTTGTGAGCTTCTCCCCACCCAGGGGGGCACAGCAGTGGGAGTCAGGGTCTCCTCTCTTGGGGCAGCATCCCCGGCTGCAAATTCTTTTATTCACTGCCTTTCCAACTTAGGTCATAAATGTTAAGAAAGTCAGATTTTGAGAAGGGTTTTGTGAAATACAGACGGAACATGAGCCGGTGAGGGAAGACGGCATGGTGAAAAGTTCATACTTACAAAGTACAGCCTCAGTCTCAGGAAATAGTATGAATAATCCCCATTTTATGGATGAGGAAACTGAGGCTCAAAAAAGGTCACCTAACATTAAGATGCCGTGTCTAGTCCCTGAGCTGTTTTATTGCATAGACTTGAGTAACCCCAGGATGCCTAACACCCAGAATTCCCCTTGCCCAGTGCTTCTAAAACTCTAATGCACACAAACTACCTGAGGAGCTGGCGTTGTATTTTTAGTGAATAGTTGCGGTCTAGAGCAGTGGCTCTCAATCAGACAGGGTTGATTTTGGCCCCAGGGGATAAGTGGCAATATTCGGAGACAAATTTAGTTTGCTTGTCATAATTCCTGGGGTTGCTACTAGCATCTAGTGGGGACAAACCCAAGATGCTATTAAACAGCGCATAAGGCACAGAGCTGAGAATTACCCCTTCCAAAAATGTCACTACTGACTTTTGAGGTTGAGAAATTCTCATCTAGAATCATCTGCACTGACTCTGGGTTTATGTTATTTACATTATTACTCAGCCATCGTCCAAGCCCGGGGAGACCTCGGGGACCCTGCCTGCCTGAGGCTGTCAGCCACGGGCCTGCAGTCACTGCAGAATCGGCTGTCTCTTTCCTTCTAGCCACTTGAGCCGGCCAAGTGGTTTGAATTCATCCATGCAAATCAGCACAGGCCCACCAGCTAAAGGCCTCAGAACACAGCGAGATCACTCCGCCCTGAAATCAAGCTAGGACAAAGCAAAAGCTAAGCGCACTGGTTTTGACTGATTGCCCTTGCAACTGCACATTAATCAATCTATCAGCGGGCGGGCATGAATCCAACCAGTAGAGATAGGAATTGTCTCAGAAAGGCTTGCCGGGCCTCTGCACACGGCCCTCCCGACCCCGCCAGCCCTTTCATCTCGGCGGAGACCGCCCACCAGGCCTCTGCACTGCAGGCTGCTTTGCTCTCCAGCCACCGTGTTCACCTCCCGGTGGGGGTTCCAGAGGGCTGACGGGGCCATCTGATCCTCCGCCTCTTCTTAGCGGCTGCCCTTGTGGAGCCCAGACCTGGCGTTTGTGAGAGTCACCTCCCAGCCCTCTCCCTCCGCAAGAGGCCAGTGGGTGGAGAGGGTGAGGCCAAAAGAACAAGCCGGTCCACCCAGGGCGTGCAAGGAACCGGAATGGGGCAGATTAATTCCTCTTGTTCAGAGACTCTTTAATCTTCATCCTGAAGTCTTGAAAGCCGCTGTTCTGAGCCTTCACCTTTCCCTTCTTTCAATTCCCTGTGGCAGAGCCCTGTTGTGTGAATGTGCAGACCTGGGTTTGGCCCGGAGCTGGGCTCTGGGACCTAGGGCCGGAGGGAGTAGGGGTCAGACTGGTCTGTACATCTTTCCTCTAATCTCCAAAACGAAGCCCATGCTCCTTAGCATAGCTCAGTGCCCCTCTTGCCATCTTTTCTTTCTTTTTAAAAAATTTGTCTTGTTTTTGAGACAGGGTCCTGTTATGTATTCAAGGAAGTCCGTGAGTTCACTGCGTAGTCCAAGCTGGCCTTGAACTTGCGGCAATCTTCCTGCCTCAGCTTCCTGAGTGCTGGGATTACAGGCACTGAGCCACAACTCCCAGCGCTCCTGCCACCTTCTTCCCTCCCATTGGGCCGTCCAGCTCCCGGCCTCAGCTCCTCCTCCCATTGGACAAAAATATACCCCAGCCCCTCCCCCATCCATCTTCAGTTTTGTTAATGTTATGTTAATATTATGTTGTGTTATGTTAATGTTAATGTCCCTTACTCTTTCTTGCCTGCCCTTTGGATGAGCCATTCTGCTCTCTCAGAGTTTCCTAGAATAATGCTTAAAACTACATGTGATAGATCACACAGCAGGCTATTGTGTGCCCTTGGGCCAGTTACCCTCCCTGTGCATCAGTCTCCTAGAAAGATGAGAATAGCCAAGCCCCCTAATTTACAAAGTTACTGAATCGGTTAAAGGAGATGATGTCTACACCCATGCCTGACACCTTGAAAGCAACAAGGAAAGAACTCCCTGCCATCATTGTCATTTCTGGAACTTGCTCCCACTCGTGTCCAGGGAATCAGCTCAGTTGTAACCCCGTTCCAGGAAGCCTTTCCTGATTCCCACCTTCTGCTGAGGTAGCTGCCCCTCCCCTGGCTCCTGACTCACCTTGGCTCTCTCTGTCACCACCCTGACTTACTGCCTGTGTGGTAACTGCCTGTTTACTCGTCGCGCACCTCTCCGTAGCTTGTCACTTCCTCTAGTGTAGTTTGGGAACAGACCGCCTGCTGGTCTAAACGGCTGGTGTGCTTTAGCTGGACTATTGGGGAATTAGAAAACTTTTAAGTTGGATGTTGACCTTTGAAAGTAGGGCGATTTTTTTTTTTTAAATAAAGCCCTTTTTTTTGGTCTTTTTGAGACAGGGTCTCTCTATGCAGTTCGGGCTGGCCTTGCTCTCACTTTGCAGCCCAGGCTGGTCTCAAACTTGCAATGGTCCTTCTGCCTCAGCCTCCTGAGTGCTGGGATAACAGGTATGTGCCACCACGCCAGCCCGGCAAGCCTATTCTTAAGAATCCTAAAAAATGAAGTTTCTTTTAAAAATTGAAGTCAGTTTCACCTAAAATATGTATTTGTGGCTTTTCTTGGAAAATCAGAAACTCTGCTAATACAGGCCACTATCACCACCCGCACCTGTAGGTGTGTCACCTTTAGGGGACACAGGTGCTTACTTTTCTGCAAACTTCATCCAGCCCCATGACTCATCGTCAGCCTTAAGTATAAAAAGATGGTATAACCCTATCTTATACATCACAACAGAGTGAAAGAGTTTTTTGGGGGGTTGTTATTAGTAACCAGAGATATACTGGACAGCCCAGGAAAACTAGAACACACCACCCCCAGCTGCAGAGTAGGGGTCTCAGTCAGCTTTGGCCTCCACACCACACATTTCCTGTCACATACGTGCTCAGTAACTGGTCAGTCATAACAACTAGCGTTTCTTGAGCGCTGGCTTAATGTACTGCCTTTCACAGCCCTCTCAAGAGTCTTGCAAGGGGAAGGCTATTGTTTGCATTTTACAGATAAGGAAACTGAGGCACAGATAGGTTGGCCTCCCACCCCGATAAACCAAGGCAGTTTGAGGATAGAGATCAAGTGTTGGCATAATCAAAAAATTGACTTGGAAGGTCGTTTTCTGTTCTAAAAATCTCTGGGGCTTTAATTCTTTTAAAATCTGTCTCGTTTTCTCTCGTCTCTCCTTTTGTGATCAGGGTATCTCCCCGGCCAGGTGAGTGTCATCACTGCCATGTTTTGTCCTTTGCTTTTTTCTCTGATTTTTTTTCCCTTTTCTTTTTAAGTTTAATCTTCTATTGGAATATATTTGCAATACATGGTATTACATTTGTTCTGGGGAACTGGTACAGGGTGAAGAATGCACCTTCCTCTGACTCTTACCCGTATTTCCTTACTCCCCTCAGTCTGGTCTTTGTATCTTTATACTGGACCTGAGCCGAACGTCCAGGAAGCGATCCCTTTGTACCCTTTTACTTGCTTTCTGTCTTTTTGCTTCTGTTACACTTGCTCCCGCCCTACCCGTCTCTCCTGCCTGTTTCCCGTTCATCCCTCCCCGTGTCTGCTGTGCTTGCTCTCGGGATCGCGCTGTTTCTCTCTCTGTGTGGATGGAGGCTTCTCTCTTGGGAGACCCCGTCGCTGTCTCTGTTCCCCACCCCTCCTCCCCGCAGCCTCCCCTCGTCTGGTCTCCTGTTTTCCCTTTCCGCCCCCTATCATGCATTCGTACCCACCACGACTAAACAAGTTTGTGGCAGCAGAATATGTTTTCTGTCACTCCCTGTGGGGCTTCACTTGCAGAAATCCCATCAAGCAGGGCCTTGTACCTTGTCTACACTTTTGGTGAGAACTTCTACGCGGACAAAGGCCAAGGACGTCAAGCTGGGAGACTCACAGTCCAGTGCAGGAGCTACTCCCTCCCCCCTTCCCGCCTGAGCCTCTGTCCTCCCTGGAAACGATTAGCTGTACGGTGGCCGGCTGCCCTTTGGCAGGCAGGCCCAAAGCAAGAGAACCAGCCTGGGGTGTGTGCGGCCTTTCTGCCTAGGGCACTCACAGGTCGATGAGGTTACTGGTGTGTCTCTTAAGCCAGGGAAGGATCGCTAGAGTTTATGCTTCACTAGAGTAATCCCTCTGATGCATAGGCTCAAAGTACAGGCAGTGAATGTCTTTTAAAGGAGAAAATACTCCTGGAATATTATTTTGAAGTAAGGAAAAAGGTAAATTTCTCTTAATCTATCAGTAGGTAGAAAAGCAATCGAGTGGGGGAAAAGTGATCCTCCTCCTGCTGGGAGTCCTCAGAGTGAGTGCAGGGAAAGGGGGAAGGACTGAGGGGGAGAGGAGGACAGAAAGAACACAAGAGGCAGGCGTCAGTGGCTGGGGTGGGGGAAGAAGAGTTGCAGAGGGTTGGTGACAGAGATGGTTTAAAACTGAGAGGAGACTTCAGCAGTTTGGGCCGCTACCCTGGAGGGTGGGTGGAAAGAATGTGCCCCGCACGCTGGGGAGGGAGAAGCGGTGGATGCCCAGTCCCAAACCCCAGTCTGGGCCCCGCCCTCTTTTTCACCTTGGTTTCCCAATGGGTGTTCCTCGCCCTGGAGGGGAAGTGTTCAGACAAAGGCCCGTGATGGCGCTGGTGACTCAGGGCCGCACCCAGCACCCTGCCAGCCCCAGGAGTCCTCTCCTCCCCCATAGATCTGGTAGTTGCTGGGCGCTGTTGGGAGAAAGCGAGACGCCAGGGCTAGAGGAAGCTGTGCCAGTTCACTCCAGTTGACCTGTAGCCACAGGGTGTGACTCCCACAGCCCTGATGCTGGGGGGTCTTCATCCATCCAGGCAGTCAATGTTCCGCTGGCCACTGAGGGTTGAGGATTTAATGCAAACAGCCCAAGCGAAACAGACCAGTGGTGTGGGTTTGCCCTGGCACTAAAGCTCTGTCACCACATGTGTGACCTCAACTGCTGCCACTTGCCACACTTTAGTTGTTAGCTCTGAGGGGAGAGGGCAGTTGCTCTGTTACGGAACCTTACTGCATGCCCAGCATTTGACATCCAGGCTGCTATGCAGTAGGTACCCAGTAAATGAATAGGTGAATTAGCACGTATTCCTATTTTCCTGCTGCGTGGACCTGCTGTGCAGCTGTCCTCAAGCTCTTTGTCCTCCCTGAGCTGCTACCTCCCTCGTCAGTGCAGGAAGGTGCCATTAGAAGTCCTGTATGGACCATGTGAGCTGGGCACCGGTGTGCAGCCTCTAATTCTTGGGGAGGGCAGGCGAGAGGAATGTGAATTTAAGCCCAATTTAGCAAGGACCTTAATTAGTTGATTGATTAATTTCAGAAGGGGTTGGAGATGTAGTTCAGGGCAAAGGGTCTGGTTTCAATCCCTAGTAGTGAAGGGAAAAAAAAAGCCAGGTGGGACCGCCAGCCTGTAGTCACTCCGAATATGGTGAGGGAAGACATGCAGGGGACGCTTCCCCTTTCCAAAAGCCTGCAGCGTGTACTGCTGGTAGTCCCCAGGGTGCTGTACAGAGGCTGCCTTTTTAGGAAGGTGATATGGAGATGTGGTTAAGAGCTCCTGTTCTGGGGTCAGAATGCCTGTGTTCAAGTCCTCCTCCACCTACTTCATCTCTCTGAGCTTCTCCTCCTGTGTGTCAACGAGACTTGTCATGAGGTTTCAGTGAGATAAATCTCACACCATTCCTGGCCTGCGGAAGATGCTTGATGTGTGTTAACCATTATTACTAGTATCTAGCGTGAGGCAGATGTGACTCTCCCCAGTACGCAGAAGGAGGAACCAGGGCCGGCAGGTGGAGAAGACTGCCAGGTAAGAGAACCAGACCTGGACGCCCTCTGTCCCCAAAGCTACCACAGCTGCCAGAAGGAGGTGCGGGTATTGCCCTGGCTGCCTCCACCCCTCCTGGAGCAGAAGTGAAACCTGAACCCAGCAGGGCAGGAAAGAAGAGAAGGAACTAGCTGAGGTGAAGTGGGGCATGTGGCCCCGGAATCCTGTGGAAGGAACCGAAGGAGCCGACTGTCTAGGGCAAGGTCAAGTCCAGGGCGGGGGAGGGCGGAGGCAGTGGGAGGGTAGTGTGACAAGAGTGGCACCAGGGGCCGCACAGGCCAGAGGCAAGGGGTGAAGAGCTGTGCTGAGAAAGCGGAAGGAAGCCCTTTTATCAGCATTAACAAGAACAGAGGGGGAAGTTGTTTGCATCTGACCAGACACCTCAGCTGTGACCGCCTGTCTCTGAGGAAGGGGTCTCTGCAAGTTTTGCTTTCAAAAGTCTCAGGGGAGAAAATACATGTCCTGGATTCTTAGAAGCTGCTTTCTTACGTGACTCAGTATCTCAGCTGCCTTTGGCCTCTCTGCCTGGCACCCATGTTTTTAGCCAGTCTGTTTGGGAAGGTCTTGTTTTTTTTTCCTGGTTTTTTGAGACAGGGCCTTGCTATGTGGTTCAGGCTGACCCTGGACTCACTGTGTAGCCCAGGCTGGCCTTAGCCTCCCAAGCACTGGCATCATAGGTGTGCACCACCATGTCTGGCTGCCAATCCATTTTATAGATGAGAAAACTGAGGCTATGCCCTGGTCTCTGCTACTAGCTCTGTGATCAGCAGCTCTGAGATCCAAGTGGTTTAGGAGGGAGACCTCAGTTTTCTCATCTGTAAAACGGAGAGACTTAAGCTGCACCCATCTCTCAGGCCTTCCTCTTCCCTCCCTTCCACAATGAAGAGTGTAGACTCTCAGGCAAAAGTCACCCTGATCCAATGGCATGGATTAGTCAGTGACCCGGCACTGGATCTGGGCGTGTGGCTCAATGGTAGAGCATGTGCTTAACATGTGCATGGCCCTCGGTTCCATCTTCAGTACTAGAAGAGCAGACAAACAAGAAAAACACAGCGCTGAGGTTATTTGCCTCTAGAAGAACTTTACCATGACCCCAGATGGGAGATTGTAATGCACAGGGGCAAGCAGAAGTGTTCCTCCCACACCCGGCCGCCTCCCTTCCTGAGCAGTTTGTCTCAGATGCTGAGGTAAAGCAGCTACTTTCTTCAGAGCTCCAGTGTCCAGCATGTGGGTCTTGGACTCGTGGGCTACTCCTGCCCTACCGAATGTCCCTACCTGTGCTGAGCACTTGCCGTGGGTTGGGGATGCAGCCAGAGCTACATCTCCTTTCCCCCTCATAACAACTGTGTAAAAGGTACACATGCTGCTTGTGTCCATTTAATACCTAAGGAAGCTGAGGGTCAGGGGTCTACCTTGAAGCTGAGGTTCAGGGTTACCTGCAATGCAGGTGACAAGGCAGAGATTCAAATCCCCACTGGGGGACTCCTTGTCCAGAACCACTCCCTTCCAATTCAAGCTGGCTGAGGGGGCTGTATGTTGTTCGCTTTCTAAGTGAAGAACATTTTCCTTGCCATAATGAACCTGGATTGCTTGTGTTTTAAAAGGGAATCACCTATCAAAACATTTACAGACAGCAGGGTGTGCTGTCTGGAATTTGATTTAAACTAATCCAGCTTTGGGGAAGGGAACAGGAATAAAGCAGAGTTGCCCATTAATTGATAACCTTGGAAGCTGGCTGTTGTGTATGCGCTTCGTTATAATTTTCACTGAGGGCATGTTTGAGAATAGCCATGACAACCCAGAAAAGTCATTTAAATTTAAAGTGAAATAATTATAGTCAGCCTTCTACACCAAAGAGACATTGGTTGCAGGACCCCCTGGGATACCAAAAATATACGGACGCTCCAGTCCTTTACATACAAAGACAGGGTTTGCACAGAACCTGCTTATGTCCTCCCATATATTTTAAATCATCTTTAGATGATTTACAATACATTGCCTAATACAATGTAAATACTTGGTAAAAGTTGTTATACTGTATTGTCTAGAGAATAATGACAAGAAAAAAACCTATGCATGTTTAGTACATATACATTTTTTAATAAAACAGAGTCTTTTCAACAAATATTTTCAACCTACAGTTGCCTAAATCTGCAGATACAGGACCAATGGATACAGACAGCCAACTGTAATTCAGATAAATGAACTGGTGTTAGAAACAGCTTCTCATGGGGCCATGGTGCTTGTCCCCACCCCACAGCTGAAAGCACTTTAAGGTGGCCTCAACAAAGTACTCATTACAGCCTCCTGGGCCTGCCCTCCCTGCACCACAACCACTCTCTTTACTGCCAAGAGAACAATCTGCCTCCAAATTGCTAGTGCAGTAGAGACGGTGTGTTAGGGCTCCTGAAACCACACTGTGGTTCTGTGACGGATTTGGGACCATCTGTGGTTCACATTCAACCAGTCAGGAGACTCCAGGAATCGCTTAGAAATGTTCCCAGTGATAGCACAGCAGCTGCCCATATCCTAGGACACCCAGGAATTTGGGGGAAGATCTCAGATCTCTGACTGCCACGTGATGACCAAGTGTCAGGAAGTGGCCCTCTGTGAAGGCTCCTAGGGTCAGTGTATACAGCTCTTGCTCTTCCCCAGGGTTCTCCCCAGACTCCCCCAACATGGGAGACCTCCTTGCTTAGAGCCTCCTGTGTCTGCACCTGCTCTTCTTCGAACAAGTGGAATTACCTTTCCACTTGTCTTTATTGCATTGAGCTATAGTCATTCATTCATCTGACAATTATTTACTAATCACCAATTATGTACAATTGCATACAGCATATTGCAGGTGGACGGATGGATGGGTGGATGACTAGACAGACAGATGACAGATAATTTAGCATGCATAGCAGGTAACAGGCCTAGACTCTGCACATCAGGAGCTAATTTTCTAGGGAAGAAAAGCAAAAGGGAACTTTTGCTAATATTATTAGCCACTTAACTATAATTTTGAGAATTGCTTTAGAGAAGTATAAACACTACAAAGGCATATAGGAAGGAGTGTGATCTGGTCAGGTAAAGAAATGGTGTAGAGGATCCAAAGAAGGCTTCTTGGGGATAGTAATGTCTAAATTGGGATCTGAGCAGGTGTTGGCTGACCAGGAAGGGGGTCATTCCAGAGAGCAGAAGTCACTTGCAAGAAGATCAAATGAAACATGGCTCATTCAAGGCAGTGAAGCTACAGTGAAGCTACAGTGTACAGGGGGAAGAAGATGGTGGAGACCATAGAGGCGGAACAGAGAGAATAATGTGAAGGAGCCTAAGGGCCAAGTTACAGGTCACAGAGCATGCGTGCATGGGTGTGCATGCTTGCGTGCGAGCGTGCATGTGTGTGTGTGTGTGTGTGTGTGTGTGATGAGGTTATTCTTGTGTACTTAAAATGACACTGCTTCTTGGGGGTAGGGGGTGAGTGAATCAGAACAAAGCAACACGGACGCTTACAGGGTCTGGGCTAGTCCAGTTGGCATTATGTATGAGAACTAGGAGAAAGTGTCTCTTGGGCCATATATAGCCCCACAGACCCTGAGGGCATGAGACCTGGTCTAAGTCGTCACCTCTAATAACCCTTTGCCAGTACCCTTTTATAATCAAAGCTACACAATGGTCTTAAGTGCTGGGAAATAGTCCGAAGGTTGAGGTAGCTGTTATTGAAGAATCTGTCTTACTTGCTTATTTTGGGAGACATGGTCTTGTTCTGTGGACTAGGCTGAACTTGAACTTGCTCTATATTCCAGACTGTCCTTGAATTCACTATGAATCCCAGATGGCCCTGAGCTTGTTGAGATCCTCTTGGCTCAGCCTGAGATCTGGGGTTATAGGTGGGAGCTACCATGCCCAGCATGCCTAATTTACTTTAAGATCCTTGAGTTTTGAGTTCTTGAGTTCCACGCTCATGTGTGTAACCCTATCACACACAGGAGATGCTCCTAATGTTTACCAAATGGATTGGTTTTTGCCTACTTTTTGTTTTCCTGTTTTGTGGTTCTGTTCTCAGGTAGCTTGCTTCTAAAAACTGACTTGCCAGCTAAACGCTACTGGCTTCTGGATTGCTTGCTTCCCCTTCTGGAGTTGGATTCTGGGTTCTTCTCTCCTTGAACAAAGAATTTAACAAAACAAGAAAAAAGCAGTGGCAAAATTTATTCAAGAAAGCAAGAATGAAGAGTAGGAGAGAGAGTGGCTCTGCAGAGCAAAGCTTGAAACAAGTAGAAAAGGTGAGCCCAGAGATGAAGTATGCACCGCGTCTGGGAAACACACACTGGGCTATCGTGGACAGTCAGGATAGCAAAGCTTTCATGGCATTAATGTGTCCTTTTATGCTGTCTAAATCTCGAGGAAATGCGAGAGAATCAGTCCTGAGAGGCAGCGCTGAGGTCCCTTGCCTCAGGTTGACGTCAACTGTAGGCTGTTCCGTTAAAAACCTGCCTGAGTTCTGGGGAAAAGTCCACGTGCAGAGCTTTGCGAACTGTTCTGCATGTGTTTCCCGGATCTTGTAGTTACAGGTCATGCCTACTTCTCCGGCTAGTTTTGTCACACCCTAATCTCCTATCTCAGTAGTAGGGATTGAGCATAGGGGGCACGGAGCCATTTTTCATATTATTGTTACTGTTATTTGTTTGTTTTATAGATAAGGTTTTGCTATGTAGTTCAGGCTGGCCTTCAAATCGCTGTATAGACTAGGATGGCTTTGAACTTGTGGAGATGTTTCTGCCTCAGTTTCCTAAATGGCTGGGATTACAGGCTTACTCCACCATGCCTAGCAACGGTTTCCTCTTAATGCCCGCCTGGTGGGTGTTAGGCAGCACTGTAACTTTCAATTCTCCAAACATGTTGTCCACAGCTCATTAACAGAAATGTAGCCATGGCCACAACTAGGAAGACAGAGAGGAGCGTTTTAAACCGTGACAGGCAGGCAGTGCTGGAGTGTGCCTGTGTACCTGGGGATATGGTCCCAGCCACTCCTCCATCTTTCTGGTAATGACCTGTGGGGTGAACCTCTGCACTTTGAATCCAAGAATATCAGAAATGAAAAGAACAAAGGGCCTCATGTTACAGAAGGGGCAACCGAGGCCTGGAGGAGGGCTGGGAATTTCTCCCTCACTGAGCAAGTCAGAGCCAGAGCAAGACTAGAAACCAGGTCCCCTGACAGGGTCAGAAGATGTTGATAGGTATCAGGAGTGGAAATTAGAAGAGAAAGCAGGGCATCGAAATGTCTCTTGAGGGGTAGTGTCTGTCTCTCATGGTTATCAGTGGGGCTTTGAGGGGCAGAGCAGGACCAGAGAGTTCCGGGTCCCTGCTTGAAGGGAAAGAAGCCTGTAATCCCAGCACTTGGGTGCCTGAGGCAGGCAGATTGCCACAAATTTGAGGCCAGCCTGGGCCATATAGTGAGTTCAAGGCCAGCCAGGAACACATAGCGAGATCCCATCACCAAAAGAACCCAACCACCTCCACAAAAAAGAATGAAAACAGGACCTGCCCAAGGACTGGGTGGGTCTCTGAAGTGGAATCTGCTTGGACCCAACCCACCATGAATTGCTCAGACACTCAGTGGAAATCTTGCTGTGGGACTGGTCAGCCAGGAAGCCTTGGGTCCATAAAACCAGGGCGGCCTTGCTGACAGCAAGCCACCCAACAGCCAGCAATTAGGGCGCCTGGGGAAATGGATGAGAAGACCTGGCTGCCCTTCCCAGGGCCTCCACCCCCAGTGCCCTGGAGGGCCCCTCTCCAGTTCTCTGTCAGCGCCTGCATGGGGTTTTCCTGGCCCTGGGTCTACATCACAGCTCCTCTTCTGAGACACGGCCTCAGGTCCCACCAGCACTGCCCTGAGCTGGAAAATCCCTCAGAGCCCAAGTAGCCTGTGACCATAGAGGCAGGAAACTGTCACACTGAAGGCACGCAGGCTGCGGGGTTATTCTTGGTATGTGGTTGGGAAGGGCGGGGCTGGCTGGGGGAGGGGCAGGACGGGAGAACAGAAATCCACCAAGGAGGAACCTTGCTGAGGGTCTCGGGGCGTCCCCTTTGCTTCCAGTCCCAGGTTATCCGCGTTCCCTGGGAGAGCCTCTGGGTGTGCGGTACGTCTGGGCATGGAGGGTACCAGCCCCTCACTCAACCAGCGATTGTAACCTAGAAGTGGAGTGTAGTAGCACTGGTGAGGAATACAAAGAAGAGTTGTCATTAATGAAGCTTTTCTAGAACCCAGATTTTTTCTTTTTTTTTTTTTGAGACAGGGTCTCGCTATGCAGTTCAGGCTGGTCTTGAGCTCACTTTGTAGCCCAGGTTGGACTAGAACTTGCAACGATCCTCCTGCCTCAGCCTCCCAAATGCTGGGATTACAGGCATGTGCCACCATGCCCAATTTGTCAGAATTAGAGAATTCTTTTCTTTTATAGTACTGGTGATTGAAGGTTGAACCCTGAGCATTCACACTGAATAATATCTCCAGCCCTTTCTTTTCTTTGGGAGACAGAGTCTTTCTAAGTCACCAAGTCGCCCAAGCTGGATTCAAACTTGTGATCCTCCTATCCCAGCGTCCTAGAGCACTGGGATTACAGGTGTGTGCCGCTGTGACTGGGTTAGATTTCAGGCTTTATGTAACTAGTATAGTACCTGGCATGTAGTAAGGTCCAGGTAAATGATAGCCTTATTTTTATCCTCCTCCAGCAGGCATCAATTCCATTTTGCAGAAGGGAATTGAAAGCTCCAGAACTTGCATTATTTCCCATTGTCCCACAGCTACTGACTTGTCCACTGACTACAGCTGTTCATTGAGTCCCTCCCATGTGGCAGCCATGTTTGAGCTGGGACGCATAGTCTCCATCACGGCCCCAGCTCTCAAGGTCCATCCATGTGTGGTCTAGTGATGTGAGTCAACCAGTGAACAAATAACCAAGGAAACAGGAAAGGGAATTCCAGATCTGGGTAGGAAGCCACAGGAAGTGAAATATGGAGGGTGAGCTTGATAGTGCTCTGGAGAGGATGCCAGGGAAAGCCTATTTAAGAGGTGATAACAAGGGCCAGGGCTATAGCTCAATGGCACAGTGCCTGCATGGCACTGAGTTCCATTCCTGGTACCAAAAAAAGAAAAAGAAAAAGACTAAGCGGTGACAACAGACCTAGTGTTCGGTGGATGCCAAGGAGCCTGGGAAAGCTTCAGCAGGGGGCACAACAAGTAGAAAGATGGGGGTGGGTGGTTTGCCAGAGGATCAAGGCCAGTGGGACTGAGGCAAGCAGCAGGAGGTGGAGGGAGAAAATGGGAAAACAGGTGCGGCGGGAACAATAGTCTGGGTGGGAGGCATTTCTGGGGCTGAGGCTGGACGCTTATCTGGTGGTTCAGGCCCCGTGGCTGGCAGGCTCTTGTGCGTGCAAGGCATGTGCCCTACTTCGGAGCTGCATTCCCAGCCCTTGAAATTCTTAATCACTTTAAAAACAAGGACTCTGACAAGGCACAGTGGCACATACCTGTAATCTCAGCTACTTGGGAGGGTGAAGCAGGAGGATCACAAATTCAAGGTCAGTGTGGGCAGTTTAGGGTCACAAGTTCAAGGTCAGTGTGGGGAGGGATACAGCTCAGTGGTAGAGCACTGGCGTTGCATGTGTGCAGCCCTGGATTCAATCTCCAGTGCTGGTGGAAAAAAAAAAAAAAAAAAGAACAAAGGCTCTGAATTTTCATTTTATGCTGGGTCCCATAAATTATGTAACTGGTCCTGATGTTACATATTCATTCAAATAGTCAAAAAATATTTATTGGACATCCACAAAACCACTGCTCAAGGAGAGAGAAGTGAAAAGAAAATTACGCACTTTCTTGGAGTTTTCTTTTGCATGCTTCCTAGATGAGGAAACTAAGGTTCTGAGAAGGTTACATTCCTTGCTCAAGGTCACACAGTAAGTGAGTTTCCAAGTCCCAACTCAGGACTCTTCAGGAGGCTCTCCCGCCTCAGGGTAAGGCTATAAACTGTAAACAAACATGCCGCCAGGCAAAGAAGCTGTTCTCTGGGTTTTAAGATGCACTATTAACTCATTTATCACAGCAGCCCTGTTAGAGAGATGAGGAAATGGATCCTCAGAGAGGTCAGGTAACTTAGCCAAAGTTGCAGTGTTTGAGAAGCAGAGATGAGACTAGAAACCCAAGTTTCGGGGCTAGCGCCAAGCTCTTAGCCATGCCAACACATTCCCTTTTGAAGTAATCATTCAGAAAATAGTGGCTTATATAATTTGCTTCAGTCACCATGGTTTCCATTTGTGTCCTTTTCTGCCCTGTGTCTGGAGCCCCCACGCACAAGGCGTGACCCAAATCGACATGGATGCAATGAATGGATAGAGAACTGAATGAGTAGCTGTGTCCAAACGGTGTGGTAACATTCACAGCTGCCGCCATCGCCACCCCAAATCTGCTGTCACTTATCGCCAAGGTCTGGACACCCTGCCTTCTTTGTGCTGCCCTGAGCCGGTGATGAAATCTCACTGCTGCTCTCAGGATGTAGAAAATAGGGTCGCGCCTTCCAGTAAGCAGGCTGGGGCTTGAGGGAAGGGGGGTGCCGTGGGGAGGAGTTCACAGTGATGGTTATCAATGAGTAAAAGCTTCCCTCTTCCTGCTTGATGACAGTGCTCAAAGAGGTCTCGCTCCCCATAAAGCTGCTACTGTGGAGAGGGTCTTATCCCCCATGGGGGGGCTGGTCGTTAGCGTTTGTCAGGCAGGCAGGCCTTAGGCAGTGGGTGATTTGGGGGGCTCTAAATGAGACCCCTGCCCAGGGTAAGCACTCCTATCACCCTCATAAATGTGAGACATCTCCTGTCATTCTTTAGAATTTTTTTTTTGTACTGGAGGTCAAACTCAGGACCTTGTACTTGCCAGGCAGGTGCTGTGCCGCTGAGCGATATCCCCAGTGCCTGTCATTCTTTCATGATTCAACAAAGAAGCCAAAGGGTAGTGCCTCGCACCTATAATCCAAGCACCAGGGAGGTTGAGGCAGGAAGATTGCTGAGAGTTCGAGGCCAGCCTGGGCTATACTGTGAGTTCAGACTAGGATGAGCTACATAGCAACACCCGGTCTCAAAACAAACAAACACCAAAAAAAAAAAAAGATTCAACCTAGATTTATTGAATGCCTACCATGTGTCAGACATTCCATGAGGAACTGAGGGTACTGCAATGTACAGAGTGGGCAAAACTGCCCTCATGGAGCTTGCGTTCTACTTCAGTGTACTTTCATCAGGAATTATTTTGACTGAGTGGAGACACTGAGGATGTTACCTTGTCAGGTACTAGGTATTTTATACTCTTAAGTATTATTAAGCTTTAGCTGACCATGGTGATGGACATGCATAATCTCAGCACTCAGCTAGGCTGAGGCAGGAGGATCACTGTAAGCTTGAGGCCAGTCTGGGTACATAGTGAATTCAAGGCCAGCCTGAACTACCTAGTAAGACCCTGTCTCAAAAAGTAAATTATTGAACTTGGTCTAGGACACACAGTACACTTTAACTGCTTCTAATAAGAAGGTAAATCTGGTCTTTGTTATTTCATTTAGCCAGAATCAAAAGTTCTTTTCCATTTTTCCTTATGAGAATGCCCATAGATCTGGAAGAACAAGATTTGAAATATTATCAGTTATTTATATCTTTGGTTTTTGTTGTTGTTGTTTTGGTTTTGTGAGACAGGGTCTCGCTATGTAGGTCTGGGCTAGTTCTGAACTCCCTATGTAGCCCTAAACTCACTGTGTAGCCCTGTAGCCCTGGCTGGCCTTGAATTTGTGGTGATACTCCTGTTCCGGCCTCTCCAGTGCGGGGGTTACAAACACATGACACCATGCCCAGCTATTTATTCCTTTGTGTGCATGGGTTTATAAGATCCTTTCTGATGTATTTGGGTCATAGGAAATGAAGAACTGTAAGATATTAAAGTAGAATGTAGGATTTAGGAGATAAATCCAAAAAAATGTTCACATAGCCATTATTGCATGTGAATTCACCATGTTCTTGGAAATTCTCCAGCAAGACATGTGCTCAATTTCCATTTTACAGATGGAAATAATGCGACTTAAAGGGCGGAAATGGCTAGCTCAAAGTAACCCAGGCGGAGCTGAGCACAGTGGGGCATGCCTGTCATCGTAGTACTCAGAAGCCTGAGGCAGGAAGACAGCAAGTTTGAGGCAAGCCTGGGCTACATAGTGTGTTCAAGGCCAGCATCAACTATAGCGATATTCTGCCTTGAAAAAGCCAAAAACAAAAAAAATTAACAAGATGAAAAGGGCTAAGGATGTAGTGCTTGGTAAACATGTACGAAGCCCTGGATTTGATCCCTCAAACTGCAGGTAGAAAAAGCCACAAGGCTAGCTGGGATTCCGAGCTACCAACTCCTACCACAGAGCTCCTTGGGACGCACTTGGGTCAGGTGTCATCTTTTAGGGAGGTCAGTGGGGATCTGGTATCACAAGCACTGCGCCAACTTTGTTGTCACACCCCCCACTGGCCTTGCCCCATTGCTTGGAGGTTGTCTCAGTACAGCTTTGACTTCCCAGGGGCACAAGTCAGTACAGCTTGTTCCTCTTCCTGGAGCAGGACCCAAAGGTTAGAAGCACATACTAGAGCAACTGATGAAAATGTAAATTTCACAAGCTCAGGAGCTGCTTCTGACTGAGTCTCCTCTGGACCACACTACCACTTAATCCAGCTAAGCTTCCAAGGAAAATTTGCTCGACCACCACTACCACCACAAAAATTAATGGATATGTGAGCTAAACAAACTGTAAGAAATATCTGCCTCAGGTGTTTCCTCCATAAAAAGGAGACAATAATCACTGCCTTTTAGTGTTGGAGCTCACTGATGTAACTGAAAGTCCGCGAAGGCAGAGGTTTGAGTCTGTTTCGTAGATGCCTCGGTATCTTACACAATGCCTGTCACTGGGTAGGTGACTGATAAATAGTGGGTGGTTGAACAAGTGCTACTAAAGCGCCTAGATTTCACTGTGTGTACCTAAACAGGACCCAGGATGCTGCTATGGTGTAAAGGGGAAGAGTGTGGCTGCAGGCCTGGGTTTGACCTCTAGCCCTGCCACTTTCTTTGGTTCTGGGGTTGAACCCAAAGCCTCCTGAATACAAGTGCTGTACCACTGAGCTACGCCCCCACTCATTTAAAAATTATTTTTTATTTTGAACAAAGGTCTTGTCAAGTTGACATGTTGCCCAGCCTGGGATCAAACTCACAATCTTCCTGCCTTCCTCCTGCAATCCTCCTGACAGAATGCTGGGATTACAGGCCTGCAGCACCATGCCTGACTTGGCTCTGTGCTTTTTAGCTGTGTGACTTTGAAATTTTCTGAGCCTCAGTTTTCACAGAGCCTATAAGGAAGGAGTCATCTGTATATCAGTATCCCCAGGATAAAATGGGGCCATGCGTATAAATGCTTAGCTCAAAGCATTCTTGAAATTCTAACGTGTCTAGCAAGGAGGGCGCATTCTTCTTCCAAAGGACTTCTATCGGCAAAGAACCTACAGGGTTGTTTTCCTGAAAGATAAGGCTGTATGGAAAATACATTCCTATCAAATCTCCCTTAGGCAACTTAGATACTCTTTGAGCTTGCAGGCAGCTCCACATCCAGACCTGCCCCTGCTCCTCCTGGGGTAGCTGAATGCACCGTGCCTCACAGGGGCCTGCTCAAGACCTGGTCATCAGCAGCCCTTTGAAGCTGGGAAGTGCTTTTCTTGTCTTGTGGTTGGCCTGGCCTCAAAGCTAACAAGCAGCCTGTTCCTGTACCTGGCTGAAGTGGGTGCTCTCCAGATCTTCTGGGCAGATTGTGAATGAAACCTAGTCCTCCAGCAAAGCAGCCCACAGAGAGAGACTGCCCCGGCAGTCTTTGCTCATCCACTCTGGTTCATGGATCTGCTCCAGGTTTGGGTCTTTGCCACCTCCCAAGTGGCAGTTCTTACCCTTCTTATCTCAAATCTTTGGGCCTTTAGATGTTACATCAATTTGTTTGTTTGTTTGTCTGTTTTAGAGCTCATGGGAAGACGCTCTGCTTTTAAGGACTCCCGAGGCTGAGGCTGAGCGCTGCAGGAGAGCCATCTAGAAGAATGATTAGGCAGCTCTAGTGCTCTGATGCTGAGGGTAGACATATTCCAAGGGCAGAGGGTCCAGGGTGTGAGGGCCCAGAGTGAGCTTTCAATTCACAAAACTTACCCTAATGCTGATTGGAGAGTGAAGAGATTCCAGACCTAGATGCCTGTGTCCATTTTACATTTTCTGGAGCTTATGTTTCTCCAGGCCTCACTACTCTGTGGCTCTCTCCAATGGAAGCTCCTGGAATAGATGTGTACGCGTCTGCCCACAGCCAGCTTTGTGTTTTTATGTGTCCATTCACTCTCAGAGAGGCAGCACAGCTCAGTGGCTAGGTACGCACACAAGAGCCAGACAGCTGGAGGTTGGTTACTGTGACTTTTACTAACTGAGAGCACAGGGAAGTTACTTCCTCCTCTTCACCTCAGCCTACTCATCTCCTAAACTGGAACAGTAGTATCAACCTCACAAGACTGTATGAGAGTCAGCTACAGGAGTAGTATCCCATAAAGCATGCAGGACAGTGCCTGGCACACAGTAGCCATTCAAAAATAAATAAAAGAATGTTCTTACTCTTTTTTAGCAAACATCTGTTGAGCACCCAATTTATGCCCAGCACTGTGTGTCTAAGGATCACTGGGCTCACAGAGATCAAAGATGGCACCTGCTTTCCTCAACTCACACGTTAGGCTGCATACCGGCCTTTGGTAACTTTCTCTCTTTATCTCAAGGGAAATGTTTACTGATAAACTCATGAAAGGAGAATAATTATTCCTTCCTCCATCAGGCCTTCAACTGTGTGGGGTTCCTTCTGTCTTATGTGTGCCATTTTAATGACCGAGGGCCTGAAGAAGGTTCTACCACATGCACACAAAGGCGTTTCTCCTCCTGAGAGCCCCAGTTTCCTTAGCTGGAAGGTGGGTGAAAGGAGTGTTGATTACCTCCTTATAGGGTTTTCAGGGGCTGGGGATATAGCTCAGTGGAATAAGCGCTTGCGTAGCAAGTGCAGGGTCCTGAGTTCGATCCCCAGTACCAAAAAAAAAAAAAAAAAAAACAAAAAACTGAGGCTTACCTCCTTATAGGGTTTTCAGAGCAAAACCGAGGAGGTCAGGTGCCATGGAGACTAAGTGCTTGAGAGGAAGCAAAAAAGTGAGGAAACCCCTCGCTCCAAGGGGTTTCCTGAGAAGGAAGGGCCAGCCTCCAGGGGCCAGCCTCAACAGCACACACCAAGGCGAAGTGCAGGGTCACAGTCACCTTGTTAATAAACAGTGGCTGTGGTTGACAGAGTGAACTCCTCTGAGTCAAAACTCATGCTCACAGGCGACAGAAACTCCTCTCCACCTGGCCTAGGCAAAACAGAAAAATGTGGGGTGGAGAATGTGTGATAGCTTTTCTAAGCACAGAGGCTACAGCTGATTTTTTTCTCTAAATCCAGCCCACCTTCCAAAAAAAAAAAAAACCCAGAAAGATTCTGATTAGCAGAGCTGAGAAGCACAGATATGGTGAGCCAAGGGGCCAGCTGCACATCAGGATCCCTGGAAAGGAAGCTGTTACTTGGGCCTAAGAAGGCCTGACCCTGTCCCCTTGCTGCACATACATAGTTCTTACGCGTGTGCAATCAGCCCGTGTAAATGTTTCCACAACTAGAGTCCAAGCTCCCTAAGAACAAAACCGTGACAGATTCTGTCTTCCCCTGCTTTCTCCCCTCTCACCCCGACACTGCACACAGGCTGGCAATACTTGTCAGGTATGCTACTTGTCGTCTGGTCACAGAACGTCCCAGATAAAGAAACAGAAGGAAGCACCGAGGCCCAGAGACAGAAGGCAGTTTACCTGAGGTCACATAGCGGCAGGCTGACAAGGCTCCAGCCAGCCTGCTCCGAGTTCTCTGCCAGCTTCCCTCTCTCAGGAATAAACACTTCCCCTCACAGGGAAGCCCCCGCAGAGCCCCCCACTCTACGCTCTGTACATCGCCAGGGTCTGATTTTTACTGTTTTTATAGCTGTCTGAGGCACCCACACTGACCCACTTTCCCCTCATTGCAGATGTGGACACTTTGACCCTGCGTTCCAGACAGGGGGACTTCATTCTCAACTCTGCCTCCCTTCCCTCACCTGCAGGGCTTTTCTGTTTGCAGTTTCCCCTGCCTGCATCCTTGGATTTGTCTGCAAAGTGTTACTATCAGGGTGGCTTGAACACCAGAAATACCTGGTCTCAGGTTCTGTAGCTTAGAAGTCAAAGAGCAAGGTGTAGGGCGGGTCGCCCCCCGCCCCCCGCGGCTGTGAGGGGAACTGTTCCACATGTCACCCACCCGGAGACGCTGGGGTCTGCTGGCAATGCCTGGCGTTCCTTTGCTGATACAGGTATCACCCGTCTCTGCCTTCATCTTCACGTGACATCCTCCTGTGCATGTGCCTGTTTGTGTCCAAATTCTCCTTTCAATAAGAACGCTGCTCAGGACCAGGGTCCTCCCTGGGGATCACATATTAACTTGATTACCTCTGTGACTTCCAAATAAATCCAAATAAATTCCAAATAAATGACCTCTGTGACTTCCAAAGAAATCCACATTCTGAGGTACTTGGGGTTAGGACTTTGACATCTTTTTGTGGGAAGGCAGTGGAGCTGAACCCATAACAAAGTGCCCTCACCCCCTCCCCGTCCCGTGTCAACCAGACAACGCCTGTTTACCCACCCCCTCTCAGGCAAGCTTGTCCCGAGTGCCCCAGGCACACTGGCCCTGTGGTCTGCCCTCCTGTGCTCTGCCTTCGATTTATTGTGAGATGTTGGTGTTAGCACCAGTGTCCCCTCCAACTACTGTCTACTTCGTGGGGGCAGGAGCACGGTTGCTGCGTGTACCCTCAAAGCCAGGACAGAGCATAAAGGAACAGCAGGAGCTCTCAGCAGCCTGGGTGCATGAAGATGAGAGATTAACCTCTGCGAGTCACAGAGGTGGAGAGGAGCTTTCAAGGAAGAGTATCAGAGGAGGCAGGCAGGGTGTGTTTCCTTCAGTGGGAAAGAAAATCCTTCTTTCGCCACCCACTGAGTCCAAACCTCCTCCCTCACACACCCTGGCAGCGCTCGCACTGCTGATGGGTTGTGTCGCTCCCTCGTCCTGCCTTACCCCAGTCCAGCTGGGAGACTCCATCTCAGCCAGGCCACGCAGGGAAGGCCTCTGGCTGAGTCAGCAGGACAAGAAGGCAAAGGCTCTGAAACCCAACCTCTGGCCTAGAGCTGGGGGTGGGAAGGTTCACTGAAGGTAAAGGTGCTTGCTTGAAAATTCAAAAGGCCAGAGGGAGCATCGAGTTTCAGAAAGGCACTGCTAGCTGGTCAGAGGCCAGCTGTGCCCTGAGCTCCAGGTAGGTACCCGCGGCGGCTGTGCCTGCGTGGCCTCTGACAGGTAACCAGGTGCCTCTCACCCACCCAGCCACAGCTGGACGGGAGATAAAGTGCTACCCTGGGTGGTCTCTACCAAGAGAGAGACAAGTGGACACTCCGAGGGATCTTTATCTGGCTGAAATGAGGCAACTCGACCTGCTCCTGACTCCAACAGAAGCACCTTGGCTCTGGAGCAAGGCTTTTACTGTTATGCTTGGGCAACAGTGGGGAAAGCGTGGGGGGACAGGAACCCCAGGCTGACCTAAAGGGAGGACGAAGGTACCCAGCTGTCATGGCATCCACAGGATAGGCAGGGACCAGGTCAGAGGAGGAGTTTTAGTTGTACTGTGCTCTGATTCGCCATGTGTGTGTCTTCCTGAGTTGTGTGTCTCACTGTTATTTCAAGTCCCCGGCTCAGGTATGACTTTTACTATGCTAATGAAGAGGAAGTAACTCTAGGTTACTTTCCTGACTGTACTCTGTGTATATTTGTCTGTTACCACCTGGAATTCATCCCTTATCATCTGGGAAAGTTTCTAAATAAGTTTTGGAGTGCAGCAGATCACTCCTCTGCCTCAGTGGGTTTGATTTTCATGGTCTTAATCTTTCGGGATCCTGGCTTCTTGTCTCTGCTGCCCACATAGTTTTTGAAGGCTGAGCTGACTTTTCACCCTGTCTCCAGGTGTGTTCTCTTAATGTCAGAATTTTGAAGACTGGTCCACTTTTTAACCTGCAAGTTTTCGGTGTATCTTAACCTTAGGCCTGTAGGCTAGCCTTGCTGTTGAAACCTGTCTCCCAAAGGGATTCTGGTCCCCGCATGCTTGCCATTCTCACAGAAGCAGAATCCTAAAGGGAAAAATAAAGGCCTTCCAAAACCCAGCCCAGGACAAGGGCCAAGCTGGAAAAAGTGACTGGGAGACCAGTCACTACATTTTTCCCCAGTGAAAGGCTGACTCATTGTAACAGGCCTGGGCTGGCTGCGACTCGAGCCGGTGGCTTGGAACATGCCTGGACAGTGAATGCCTTGTCTGAGAGGCTGCTCCGTGAGAAGTCCGGGTCAGGGGAGCTAAGGCCACTGGCCTGGGAAATACCTCACACACAGCCACGGGAGCCCCCGGGGAAGCAGGGCTGGGTGGGTCCTCATCCAACCCCCAGTTATTGGTGCTCTGGAGTACCCTGAGCTGGTTAATGTCCTGAGACACTCAAGCGCCCAAAGAATGATGCCCCGATGTCTGGAAGTATTAGCATTATGTCTTAATTCCCACAGGAAATGCAAACTGCACACAACCTAAAATTTAAAAGAAATGGAGAGAAACTCCAATGAGGCCTTGATTTTCCTCAGAAGATAATCTCAATACTTTTCTTTGAAAAATTTAAACAATTTTAATCTTGAAAATATGTGTTAGTGTGTTTGCTAATAAAAATTTTCAAAGTTTAATTTTAATAATGATTACATTCATTGCAGGGTGTTGGTACATGTGCAATAACCCATCTTAGCTCTTTTTGCCTCCTCTTCCCTTCCGCTCTCCTTCCTCCATCTCTTGCTGCCCTTCCCATTCAAAAAGATTTTGTCCAGTTTGGGAAGCAGAGGGAACTGGGGCTTCCTCATGTTTTGCGCAGGCGCTCAGCCGACCTAATGGCAATCGGCTCTGAGCACAGAGTGGGGGCTTTGGCTTCGACTCGCTTCCCTCTCTCTGCCTTTGTCCATTTGGACACCTAGGCTCTTTCCGCCAGGACTTTTGAGTCATACGTTAGCTTAAATCATGCCTGTGCCATTTGCCTGCTGTGTGACCTTGGGTGAGTCAATCTCACTGAGCCTAGCAAAATGGAGATTGCCCTGAATGCATGGGGCCTGCTTATCTAGTACATGTATACAACACCTCTTGAGCGTGTCCTTTTCCTCTCAGATAGTGTTTTCGAGGAAACAAGTTATGTCAGTCATTCACATATTAGTGCAAGTAAGTTCTTTGACTTTCCTTCATTCATTTCATATACTATATTTAGTCAGCAAGTGCTTGAGCACCTACTTGGTTTGAGCTATATACTGTATACCCTCCATACACATTTGTTTTTATTCTCACAACAATCTCTGCAACCTCGCAAATATCCCCATTGGACGGTTGAGGAGACACACTCAGGGAGATAAGGAAACTTTCCCAAGGTCACACAGCGCAGTGTAGATTCACTTGTTCCTTCAGGAAATACTGGCTGAATTTCAGCTCTGTTTCAGAGTGGGTAGTGGGGGTGCAGCAATGAACGAGTCAGGACCACCTTCCCAAGACCCTCACAGACAACTGAGTGCATTTTCACTCATCGCTAACCTCTGTAGCTGCTAAAGACCCACTACAAGGGGCGAGGAGAGAGCCTTCCAGTCACTCGCTCTGGGAGCTGCCTTCCTCCCAGTGTGTGGGTCGGCCCCGCCCAAAGCTGAGCTGGCCAGCGCAGAAATCGTCCTGCTTGTGACACGGGTACAGTAGAAGTCAGCTATGGGCTGCCTGTTCTTTCCACATCACCTCCTGGGACTCTTTGGGGTGCAGACTTTGAAGGTTACCTTAGAAATCCATTCTGTGCCTACTCTTGCACTTCATGATCTACATGAACAGAAAGAGTGAATGAATACACGTACACTATAAAAAGGAAATATAGAAAAACAGAAAGAATAACCCCAAGTCCTGCTAAGATGATTGAAATTTGGTTGTCATTTTCACTACATTTTCCCCTATGCACATATAATACAGTCAATAATGATAATAACCGTGGTGACAGCACTAATGTTAGCTAACCTGGACATGGAGCTTCCTCAAGTCAGACGCTGTCCTAAGCATCTTAGATTTATTTTCTTGTTGGTACTAGGGATGGAACCCAAGACTTTTGAACTGATATACATTCCTACCGTTTTCTTTTGCTTTTCTTTGGAAAGGGTCTTGCTAAGTCATTAAATTGCCCAGGCTGCGCTCAGTCTTGCAGTCTGGTGTGTGACATCGTGCCCAGCTGTATGTGAAATGCTTTAACTCACTTAATCCTCAGAACCACCCAACAGCTGATTTCTACTGCCCTCACGTCACAAGTGTGGAAACAGAGGCAGGAAGAACATTTGAGAGCATACATGTTCATCTTCATCTAACAATCAGGTCTTGGTTCCTTTTCTGCTTCTATAATAGAATGCCTGAGAATGGGTGATTTACCATGAAGATAAATTTACTTGGCTTGTGTTTCTGGAGGCTGGGAAGTCTAAGAGCTTAACACCAGCATCTGGCGAGGTCCTTGGTGCTGTGTGCTCCCATGGTGGAGGGGAGAAGCAGAAGGCCACATGAGATTAAGGCCAGCACTGAGGCCAAACTTGCTTTTCTAACAAACCCATTTTCTCCATCACAAACGGACTCCATGATGCCGACCTAAGCCATTTGGGAAGCAGACCCTGAGGCCTCCTCTCCTCTCCTCTGCCTTATCATGCAACACTGCTGCGGTGGGCAGGGAGTTTCTAACACAGGATCTTTGGGGGACACATCCAATCCGTTTTAACGGGGGTCTCTGTGAGTATACTGCTTGGGGCCTACTTTGACCTACTCTTTTGTTCTTTACAGCAAACAAATGCCAGTCGTTTTCTTTTCTTTTTTGTTCCTTTTTTTTTTTTTTTTGTACCCGTAACTGAACAGAGGACCTTACGCTTGTCAGGTGGGCACTGTGTCACTGAGCTGCAGCCCCAGCATAATTTTCTAATGTTATTTTCCCGACTCTTCAGCATTCCAGCATTTGCACCTACTGCTACTACACCAGTCTTCCTTCCTTCCTTTCTCTTTCCTTCCTTCCTTTCTTACACCCTTTCTGATGGGGCTGTAAGCCAGACCCTTGTGCATGGTGGGCAAGAATTCTACCGTTGAACTACACCCCTAATTCTATCTATGTTTTTACGTTTTATTTTTATTGTATTTACTATTCTTTTGAGACAACATCTCTATAGCTTCAACTGTTCTTAAATTCACTATGTAGTCCAGTGATCCTCCTGCCTCAGCTTCCCAAATGCTGGGATTACAGTCATACACCACCATACAACCTCTTTCTCTCTTTTTAAGAAAAGCTATGAATGACACAAAGAAGTCCAGCTTCATAGACTGATCTCTCTCTCTCTCTTTTCTTTTCAGAAAGCTTCTTGCTATGTAGCTCAAGATGGCCTCAAACTTGCAGTGATCCTCCTCCCTTAGCCTCCCAAGTGTTTGAGTTACAGGTGTGTGGCACCACATCCAGCTGTAGATTAATTTTTGAAGCTAATTAATAATGTCCTCAGGACAACTCCTGGAGGTGCAATCATTTTGTCTGAAGATGTCTAAAGCCCCTGACATCTCTTACAAACTGCTTCCAAGGTAGATGACTCCCGTTGCTAAAGGAGCAGGAACAGTGTCCTATGGAGAACAGTCTGTGACACCCATCAGAATGACAGGTGTGCATGTCATCGACCCAGTAATGATATCTGGGAGTTTACTCCACGAATATTGTCATACGCCTACAAAATGACATACGTATAAAATTACTTGTTGCAGCCCTGCTGGTGAAAGTAAGTGATCAGAAACAATCCAAATGCCTGTCAGAGGGAACTGCTCAAAGAGATTACCATACATCTATCCAGTAAAACACTGTGTACTTATAAAACAGCGTCGAAGGCCTTTCTACATAATCATGTGGACAGCTTCACCCTGGGGGTGAAGCTAAATAGGAAGTGCAGAACAGTGTGAATGGCATACTGCTCTGTGGGTAAAAGAGACAAATGATTGTTTACATTTTTACTTATATGTGCTGTTCTTTTTTTTTTTGATACCGGAAATTGAACTCAGGACCTTATGCTTGCCAGGCAGGCGCTGTGCCGCTGAGCTATCTCTCCAGCCCTACTTATATGTATACACATAAATACACTGTAAGAGAAATTAGAAGAGTCTCTGCTTGCCTAACTCTAGATGAGCATCACAGGGGTAGAGGACTAGGATGATACACAGAAGAGGGAGCGAGATTTTTCACGTTTTATGTTTTTAAATGTTGAAATCATTGTATACTTCCTTTCAGCAAATTAGTGAAGAAAATATTGCCTTCCAGTGTTGCTAATTTTTTCTGATATGATAATGTTATGGTAGCAATTTTTTAAGAATATGGTATTAACCATTTAGAACTATATACTGAAATATTTATGAATGAAATTATATGACATCCAGATTTGCTTTAAAATAATATATAAGCAGGAGAATTAGGTGAGGTTTATGTATATATATATATATATATATATATATATATATATATACATGCTGGAGATTGATAAACAGAGCATTCATTTACTATTTATTTTTCCCTTCCGGTGTTTGGAATTGAACTCACTCAAGCATTCTAGGCAAATGCTCTACTACTGAGTTATGCCCATTCCATTTTTAAAAAATAATTTATACAAGTGAAATTATTTGTCTTTATTGGTTTTTTTCAAACAGGCTGCCACTGTGTAATTCAGGCTGCTTATGAACTTACCGTATAGCCTGGGCTGGCCTGGAACTCAAAGCAGGCCTCCTGTCAGGCTCCTACAGTGTTGGGAATACAGGTGTGCACCACCATGCCTGGTGAAAGTCACCATTTTAAAGTGAAAAATACACTGTAATTTAATATATTAGCAATTATGTACAGTCATCACTTCTATCTAGTTACAAAACATTTTTGTTACTCTCAAGTAAAACCCCTGTACTTCTTAAGAACTTTCTCAACTGGGTGTTGTGGCTTAATTATCCCAGCACTGTAGGAGCCTGAGACAACAGGTTCGCAAGCACAAACCCGGCCTGGGCAGCTGAGCAACTTGAGGCTGTCTCAAAATAATAAATAAGGGCTCAGTGTGTAGTTCTTGGGTTAAATCCTGAGCAACACCCCCCACCACCTGTCTGTCTGTCTGTCTATCAATCTATTACCTATCTTATATATATTCTCCCATTTTTCCCCTTCCTGTAGCTCTTGGCAACCACTAACCTTCAGTCTGTCCTATGAATTTATTTATCCTGTATATTTCATGTAAATGAAACCATACAGTGTGTGACTTTTTGTGTCTGTCTTGTTTTACTTAGCATAATGTTTTTAAGGTTTATCTATGCTGTAGCCTGTACAAGCACTTCACTTCTTTTTAGAACTGAACAATATTCATATATATATATATATATATATATATACATATCCATATGTGTGTGTGTGTGTGTGTGTGTGTGTGTGTATAAAATCTCACAATTTGTTCATCCATTCATCGGTGGTGAACTTTTGGGTTATTTCTGTCTTCCGATGCTTGTGAATGTGCTGCCATGTATAGATGTGTCCGTGTGTTTATCTGTGTCCCAGTTTTTGATTGTTTTGGGCACACCTAGGGGTGGAATTGCAGTGTAATGTGATAATTCTATATTTAACTTTTTGAAGAACTGCCAAACTGTTTTCCACAGCAGCTGCACCATTTTATATTCCCACTAGCCACACGCAAAGTTCCAACTTCCCCACATCCTCGACAACACTTGTTACAATCATAGCCATCCTAGTGGGTGTGAAGCAATACATCACTGCGGTTTTATTTGCATTTCCCTGATGACTAATGATGTTGAGCTTCTCTTCATGTGCTTGTTAGCCACTCACGCCTTTTGCTTTTCATGTCCTTTGCCCATTTTTAAATTGTTTCTCTTTTGTAGTTTCTGTCTACTTTTGTATATATTTTAAATTCTCCATAGTAGAAAAGACACAAAACTATATGCTATTTTATGTAAGAAACATATTTCTTTTCTTTTTCTTTCTGAAAAAGGTTGTTTTCACTTTTTCTCCTATGTGAATCCCTTTGTGACCCTTGCGTGATCCCCACCTTTGAATTACAATTCAGTTTTTTAAAAATTGCTTTTTAAACAAGTAAATATACTCACTGTGAGAGCAGAAGGGCAGGAGAGCTGGGCCAAGACCCAAGGGTAGCTGGCTGCCCTGATCACCCAGGTCCCAGAATGAGGCTCACGCCCTATCGAGCTGCCTTCATGTCCCCCTCTGTGACTTTGCTGAGGTCCTCCCAGGAAAGGAGGGCCCCAACTATAACAGAAGAAACCCTCTGGGCCCCCGTCCAGCCCCATCACAAGACTGGATGGCCCTGCCGAAGACCAGCATGTCAGTGGCTTCCCTGGCCAACAGGAGAGGTGCTGCCAGCTCATGTTCTGCTGTGGCAACTGGGCCAACCAGATGGCCTAGGATAAACAGGGTGGTGCAGGGTTGGCTGTGGGGGTTGCTTTGAGTGGCCCTCCCTCTGGGTCCTGAGGTAGGAATCAAGTGAGAGGAAGGCAGGCCTGAGGAAGACGCCATAGCTTGGTGCTTCCCAGACTGGTTAGTGATGCTTTTTGAGCAGTAAACTCACATTCCAATAAACCATTACAATGTATAAGGCAGAGAGAAAGGAAGCTGCCTCCTCTGAAGAGAGGTGAGAAGCCCAGAGCCTTCCTTCCTCTCTGCCATGTGACAGCACGCAGGGAAGTCTGGGTCTCAGGAGAACAGACTGGTCCCACTAACAACACATTGCCTTTGTAGGACACCACATGGGAACTCCATGAAGTCACTCTTCTTCGAGCTGGGAGAGGCTCCTGAGGCCTGGCGAGGACCTGGAGGCCCACCAAGCTCTAACCTGAGATTCTGGCATCTTCTCATGAGGAAAACGCCTCTTTGCATGCTCCTCATCAGCCAAGTCTTGCGGCAGTGGTCAAGGGAGAGACATGGGCGTGGACAGGCTGAGGGAACCCGAGGGGGTCAGGAGCTTCAGGGGCCTGGTCTCTGAGCCAGCGAGGCTTCCTTCCAACAGGAGAGTTTGGGACTGGATCTGGGTCTCCTTCCTTCCCTTCCGAAAACCTCTTGCCCCAAGCGGTCCATGTACAGTTATGCTCTAGGCCCATCGACCTCCACATCTCCTGATCCTAAGGGAGATGGGAAAAGCCAGACCTCCTGGGACAGGACTATAGTCCCAGCACTCTAGGAGGCTGGAGCAGGAGGATTACAAATTTGAGCCCAGTCTGAGTGATTTAGTAACTTAATGAGACTGCCTAAAAATGAAAAGAAAAAACGGTGGGGAATGTAGGTCAGTGTGAAGGCCCTGGGTTCAGTCTCTAGTGAGAGAGGGAGAGAGAGGAGAGGAAATGAGCTGGGCATCGTGGGGCACACCTATAATCCCAGCACTTGGGAGGCTGAGGCAAGAGGATCCACATGAGTTCAAGGCCAGCCTGACTACATAGTGAGTTTGAGCATAGTGAGACCCTGTCTCAAAAAACAACAAAAACAGAGAGAAGGAGAGAGGCAATGGCTCCCACTCCCACCCTAGAACTCCTCAAGTAATTTCCTCAAACCCAGAGTCCACTCTCAGTATATACAACCTATGCGGCCCCCATATGACCCACTGTGTGTTGGTTGGTTCCTGTAGACAGTGGGCTTATTCTTGGCTGTGGGATGATGTGGCGAGTGGGTGGGCATTTGTAAGGAAGCTAATAAAGCACTGGGCAGTAACTTTAGCCTGAGCTTGGTTATCTTTTTCTCACATGGGGGTATCAGAATTCCTCCTCCACAGGGCTACTTAGAGGATTAAATGAGATAATGTGTCTCAAAGCCAAACTCATAGGAGCTCAGTTTAGAAGCAGATCTGTAACACAGGGTCTGACTTTGTCCGCTACATGACAGTTCACCTCAGATGAGGCATTTCCCCTCTCTGAGCTTGGGTTTTCCCAGCTCCAAAAGAGGAATGTTAACAAAGAATTTTTAAACCAAGCATGCTGGTGTACATTTATAATCCCAGGACTCTGGGGGGCTCAGGCCAGGGGACTGAAAGTTTGAGCCCAGCCTAGCACGCGTATAAAAGGGCTGAGGAGGCTCTGGGTTCAATCCTCAGTACTGAAAAAAAGTTTTTTTAATTAAAAAAAGGGGGACATGATAGAACCTACCCTTACAGCTACTGTAAGAAATAGAGATAATTCACAAAAAGTGCTTAATAAAGGGCCCAAGTTTTCTTTCCCAGTGGAGTTGTGTGGCTCTGAGCAGACACCTAACTTCTCTGTGCCTATATTTGATGCATTGTAACGGGAACAGAAATTGCACCTCTCTTGTGCCATTGCTGTGATCATTAAGTTGGAGCGCTTTACAAAGTGCCAGGCAAATGGTGCTACAAACATGCTTGCTGGTATTCTCACTAATGGTAACATCAGTATTGCATTGTTATGATTATTGACACTCAGGCTCTGTGAAAGCCTCCACTTTTATTAGCTTAAGAGAGTCACAACTCAATAGACACACCATCAAAGACCCTCCAAAGCTGTGCAACCTTGGGCAACTTACCTCCCCTCTCTGAGCCTGCTTTTATTTCTCCACACAATGTAAAGTATAAGTGTTTCAATAATAGTACTTCAAGGTGCTCAGGCTCCATTGATACGGATGACCTTGTCCCAGCATCCAGCTCACTACCCCCCCCCCCCCCCCCCCCCCCCCCCCCCCCCCCCCCCCCCGCCTTCCCTCCCACTGGTGCTCGGATTCCCTCCAGCCAGCCGGGGGCGGGGGTGGGGTTGTGGCCACGCCGCTGCCAGGCCCTATTCTGGGGGCCGAGCGATCCCGAGGCCCTGCCAAGCTTCCCCGGGGATCGGGTTTCTGCTGACGCGGTGCCAGGCACGTCTGCTTCCAGGAACCGGCAGCCGCATTTAGCCGCGGGCCGCACATGAAAGGGCTGCAGTCGGAAACGTGACGTTGTGTCAACAGGCGAGGCAGGTCAGCGCTGGGTGAGACCATCCCGGCGGGCTGGCGATCACGCCTGTCTGAAGGCCGCCAGATCCCAGGCCTCTGCTCTGCCTCCTGCCACCTCTCCTTGGCTCCGGAGCCAGGGCTTCACCCCCGGGCTCACACACACCCCTGTTAAACAAAGGTCCTCTTTGTCCCTTGCACCTTCCTGTGAGTGCACTTGGATCCTGCAGAAAATGGGCTAGAAACAAGAAGAAAGGTCAAGGGCAGGCTGGAGGCAGAAGAGAAGACAGACAGACAGACAGCTGCAACCCTGCGGGGCTGGGATGGGGCAGACTCCAGCAGGGGGATTCTGGGTTGACGATGTGTGGAACCCTCAGATCTTTTTTTAGTTCAGGTTGCTCCAACCACTTCCTGCTGGCCCACTGCTGCTCCTTGAGTCATGGCCTAGACAAGAGAAAGGGACATGATTTCAGTCCCTGGTGCTGCCACTCCCAGCCTTCTTGCACCAGAGTAAACTTTGGGCTTTCACCTGAAAAAGTCTCACTAGGAAGGTCTGGCAACTGCTGAACCCATCCAGGGGCTCAGCCTGCTGACAGGCAAGTGCAAGCCCTGAGCGGGCACAAGGCCGGACTAGCAGAATTTGCCACTGGTGTGCTCTAGGACACAGGAGAAGCGCTTGGAACCCTTATTTTATCCAAAAGCACGTAGAGGGTAGTGCTGGACCACCAGGCTCCACTCCTGGTCCCCTAGGTCCTGGCTCCTTCCACAGCACAAGTGGCCTGGGGACAACTGTACCTTTTCATCTAGCAGCAGTGAGGAAGTGGTCACTCCGCCTGCTGGGCCATCAGGAGACAGGGAAGGTGACATTTGCAGCAAACAATCCTAACAGGCAGGTGGTACCTCTGTCTGGTTGAGAATTCCCTGGGGGTGGCTTCCCTGAAGGGACTGCAGACAACTAGAGGATTCTGGAACATTCTGGATGCTCTTTGCTTGTGGCCATCAAGAAAGGGAGCATCAGAAATGCTGCAAATCAAGGTGCCAGGAGAAGCAAAAATACTTGACCAGGTCATTTCCCACTTCTTTCCTCAGGGAATTTTTTTTTAACGAGGACTTGACTAAGGAACTCCAATATTCATTCACACACAAACACACCCAAGGAAAGGAAGTCCAGGCAGGATGTAGAAAATAATTATGGAATGTTGCCTGCAGCACTAGTAAAACAGGATATGGCAAATCCATTAGGATTCACTGGATTCAAAAAAGCCAGCCCGCTTGGCAAAGAAGTGGTATGCCCAGCAAGAATTATTAGTGTCTAATGATCTATGCAATCTTCTCTCCCTCAATGCATGTCCCTCAATGAGCTTCCCAGATGCTCAGCCCACGATTTCTTATCTTGGTTTTCTGTCATGTTCTAAAGATCATGTCTAAATCAGATTGGGGGAAAATGTATTTTTTGCTTAACTCTGGAAAGAAGTACAAGAATGAATATAAATCCCTGGGAAGACAAACTGAACCAGTATTTTACCTATTAACTAAGCTTATTCCAACTGAATGCAAGGCATATGAAAATCGGACTGAAACTGTACCAAGATGAACTAGTTGCTGCCGTCAGTCAAAATGAGAGGACAGAGTCACATCACCCAGCCAAGTTACTTTAACAATTTAGGAGACCATCTTTCTCTTCCACAGGAAAAAGATTATTTTATTAAGTATTTTAAAACAACTATTTAACATTTACTCATAGATAAAAATATTTACAATTTCACACCTTCAGGAAGGCTTCAAAATATAAACACTGTACCTCTCCCTAGAGAAAAAAAAATTATTCTTCTCTTCAAAAACAGGAATACATTCATTTTTTTCTCACTTTGTAGATCAAGTAATTATACAAATAAACATCTGAAACATTTTCCTTTTTAATATACTTATATAATATATATTTATAACAGCTTTACAAATAAAGGCAACGACTTTATACCAAAATAAAAACATGAAAAGAAGTTAAAACACGATCGGCGATCAAGCATAGTGCATTTTGAAAGCTGGTGCAGGGCCGGCTGGACGAGTCAGGGAAACAAGAACTCTGGATCAAAAATAAAACTTCTTTGAAAGAGACAGAATCCTTTTTAGCAATAAGGACACTCCATATGCTGTCAGGCAAGAGGAATTAGCCTACAGAAATGATCCTGCAGTGCCAAGGTTTGGTTAGGACTTTGAGAAGCTAAACTTGGTTAAAAGCTTCCGGGTAGAATTTTAAACTGAGTCTAGCTCTGCCTTAAAGGCTTTGTGCACTTTGGGGCGCTTGAGGCAGATGCTTTCAGACTTCATTTGATTCCCTGGACTGCACGGTCTTTTGATGAGACTAGAAACAGGTGCCAGAGGCCTGGGGAACTCCGCCCTCCTTCCCTGGCAGCTCAACTCATACAGAGGGGGCATTTTCGGTTCCTTAGTAAGCTAATCACTATGAAAGCCTGAGTAGGGAACTACATTCTCTTTATTCATCTGAGGCAGGGGTGGGGAGCAGACCTGCGGAAATCTCCCCAAACCGCTGCCGTGCTATGCCAGTGTCTGCTACCTCACCACGTTAGCAGAAAGCTCTGTCTGACTGCTCGCTCCCGGTTGTCTGTGGGGTGAGTCACGTCCACCATAAAGGGAGCAGGGTGGGGTCCTAACAGCTGGCTGGGAGCCGTGCTCTGGAACACCATCCTTTGAAAGTACCTTTTGCTCAAAGCCACAGATCCGGCTACCAAGCTGAAGAGTGACTCACAGACTAAGACTTTGAAGCTTTTGAAAATCCAGCTGATTTGTATCAAAGGGGGCTATTCTCTGGATGAGGTCCAGAGATCTGCTACCCGCCTCCCCTACATCTCCTGATTTCAAGCAGTCCTTCGTGTCTTCCATACACCAAAAGGAGCTTTAATGTCCTACACAAACACACAGGCACACGTGCGCGCACACACATTTTCACGCACACACCCTGCATTTTCTCTGTGCCTCAGGTTATCTTGGTATACACAACGAACAATCTCGCTGCACTCACAAAAACATTTGTGTTTTTTTGAAGTAGGGAAGAAGGAAAGCAAAGCAGCAGGATCCCCTGAAGAGTTTAGTCTTTGGTTTCTAAGCTTAAGGGGGGGATCTGCTTCAGAGCCTGGAGCAACGCGGAAGAGTCAAGGGAAGGGTGGGTCGACAAGGGGGAAGGGAGTCTCTGGGGCATGAGCAGGGGAGCGGAGAGCTTGTCTGGGTTCATGAAGCTGCTGAGGGCTGCAGCGGAGGCATTGAGGCCTGGGTATAACACCGGCACAGAGGTGGGATACCAGCACTTCTCCAGCATGGGCAGGTAGGCAGTCGCTGAAGGTGGGATCAGATAGAAGGGCAGGCAAAAGGGAGGCTGGTGTGGATGTGGGCCCAGGAATGGGGAGCTGATCAGGTCACTGCTAGTAAAATGGCCTTCATCATCTGAGAGCTGCATTCGGCTCTTTTTGGTAGGGGGTTCTTCAGACTCCTGCTTAATTGTGCTGACCCGTTCGCCCATGGTGAACCTACGTCCAAGATCACTTTTGAAGTACGGCTGTTCGCCGCGCAAGTCGCCCTTCTCCGATTCTCCTCCATAGCCACTGTCTGTGTCCGTGTCACTGCCGCTCTGCTCCCCGCTGGAGGGAGCGAAAGTCCTCTGGATGACTGGCACACAGTTTTTCCCAGGGCCTTCCAAGCCTTTGGCCAGGGAACTGGCTTTCTCCTTAAAGTCCATCCCTTTGGGGGCTGGGTCTGACGCTTTCCTGGGAGTACCACCCTGCAGCAGCTCAGAGACTACACGGTGCAGGTGCGCAACAAGCTGTGAAGACTTCAGGTCCCGAGTGTTTTCATGCTTTGCCAGGTACTGAAGCACCTCCCGGGCACATGTCTGGAACCCTGAGCAAAACATCTCTTGATTTGCTTCAATGTTTCTCCCCGACAGCTCACCTGGAGACACACAGACCCAAAGGAAGACATTTCAGATGGTCCTGTGGTGTATCTGAGTACCTCTCCTGCAAAGACTGGAATCTTTCCCTTTTTGTTAAAAGACATTTGCTGGGCTGGGGATATAGCTCAGTGGAATAAGTGCTTGCCTAGCAAGCGCAGGGTCCTGAGTTCGATCCCCAGTACCGCAAAAAAAAGACATTTGCCAATTTGCATTTCTAACACTACAAGTCACAGCTTAGAGAAAAATGACACTGAAAATGGTAAAAAAATAAAACAATCCATAATCCTACAAGAGACCATTTTTTATGGTGCTAAGGCTTGAACACGTGGTCTGGCACCTATGCACATGTTCTTCCACTGAGGATAAGCCTCCAGCCCCTAAATATGATTTTTCATGAATGGCCACATGATATCTCACAATTAGTAGAGATACACTACTTTTGTTCTTGTTACATTTTTAAAATTGTTCTTGAGTTTTCATTGTATGTGACATAGAAATGAACATTGAGGTGTGTTCATAAGCCCAAGAGGCAATTTATGAACATCAATCTCACTGTGGTAAGATGAACGAGGTCAGGCAGTCATAAAATGAAATAAAGGAGGGACAATTATGATCCAAAGTAAACTTATTTTCAGTGACTTATAAAAGTTGCGGGGCCCCCTTCCATAAACTTTAATTAGGCTTTCTAAATCCTTTTCAGGTATTCTAGCCACCATCCTCAAGAAATTAGTTTTGATTATTTTCTTGTATCTTTAATGAGCAGAGCTGCTCAAGCACTTGCAAGGTTTTTGTGATTCCTATTACACTGGCCTGGGAAAGGAACGCAGAGAAGAGATGAGGAAGTGGGCAGAATTCCCCACAGACTGTACAGTATTATGTGGAAGGGGTCAGACAGGAAGGTTGGAAGGTGAGTCTGATTCTCTGGAAGTCAGTAGAAACAAAATGATGAAACCTCGGTGGTTTCATTAGATTGTGCAATTCACCAAGATACCTAATAGCTATTCAGGGAGCCACACGAAATGCAGGAAAAGCTCCCGCTGTCATCCTGCCAGGATCGCACCCCACTGTGAGCGGTAAAGCAGCAAAGAAACAGGAAAACACTGGGGGCAAACCCACGATATATTCTCCAGCGGGAAAGGGCTAAGAGACCAACTGTAGAACGCCCACGGTGCAAATTATAGGTGCCTTGGCATTTTAAAGGGGAGTGGGGGAAATCTCATGGAACCCAGAGACTCTAAAGCTAAAATGCCACTGAAACATTCTATCATTTGAACTAATACGTGTTCATGCCAGGTGGCACACAGCAGCATTCCAAATGGAAAGTCTGACCTCTTGGAAAGATGAAGGGTGTCTCCCCCAGTGAATGTGGTGCACAAGCAACTGGCCGTGGGAATGTTTCTCCCATTCAGTGTTGAGCCCAGGGGCTCTCTATCTGCGCTGAACTTTCTAAGAGGTGCTAATCAGACTTGGGCACTCACCAGCCTGTAAACCGCTCTGCAGGGCAATGATTTTTTGTTGCTGCTGATCAATTAGGTTTGTTAGCGCTTTCACGTGCTTCAAGGTGAGTTCAAGAACCACCGCTTTCTCCAAGTGACCCAAAGTCTGGAATAACAAGAGCCTTAGTCAGTGGTGAGGTTAGAGGTCAGAATGTTCCCACTCCTGGGACACACTTATTAGCACTACGAAAGATATCTCTAAAGACACAAAGACATACACACACACACACAAACAGGTCTTTCCCGGTTGGTAAAATTTAAAGTTTGTATATACATACATTGTATACAATTAAAAAATAAGAAGAACGCGTAGCATCTACCTTTGGAGGCATTTTGGAAGCTGCAACTACTTAAGGAGAAAGCTTTGACAGATAAATTCCTCCAGTAGCGCTGCTGACCTTAACTCAGGAGAATCTGGAGATAACATTTCTCCGCAGTGCTGTCAATCCTAGGAGGGACTTCTACCGTGTCTGGTGGCCAACAGGCTTCCCCTAGCTTTTTTCCTAACACCACCCTTTCAAAACCTCCAGCTCATGCAAGCTTTTTTCCTCCTCCCCAAGTACTATTTTTTCCTTTCCCCAAATAAAGGCTACCAAGCTAGAAAGCTTCTGACTACAGTCAAAAAGCACAGGATGGGAAAAAAAAAAAAGCACACATCAAACTAGGTCCCCTTAGTTTAAAGAAAAAATGAGGCAGCAGTAAATAACGTCAGCAGATAGCTTCGCTCGCTTATTTAAATTAGGAAAGCTAAAAAACCCTGAAAATCACTACAAGGGCAAGACTTAAACTCCCCAAAAGGAAGGTCTTCGGTGCTGGAGCCAATCTGGAGCAGTCTAAGAGATTCTCACTTCATGTACTTCAGGCTGCCAGGAAATCCCAGAACTGGGGAAGGGTACCCCAACACCTAAACAACCAGCCAGTTCCGATCTGGTCATCTAGTCTGCAGTTCCCCGCGGCGCCTGCAGGCGGCGAATGATTAACGCCCCCACTCCACCCCCCACCCCCCCCCGCCGCTGCCGCCGCCGCCCGCCCGCCCGCCCGCCCTTTGGACATAGCAGCGGGGTTGGAGACAGGCCAGCTTCTCACTTACTGTAAGTTTGAGATGTTCGGGTAGGAGATCCTTCAGCTGGGCGATGCACTCGTTAATCCGGTCACGTCTCTTTTTCTCGATGAGACGGTGCGGTAATTTGTAGGTCTCCTGCAAGGCGCACGGGGAAACGATGGGTGTCTAGGGAAGGGGATGCGAAGCTTCTCTCCTTCCCGCCCCGTGGCTTAAGAAAAGTCGGACAAGGAAGCAGAGTCGCCCCCAAAGCCACCTTCTGCCCCTTTCCCCCCAAACCTCTTAATGGTGGCACCGAACCCGCATCATGCATCCCCCTGGCCAACCTCAAAAGCGACAAAACTTTTCTTGGAAACTCAGTGCGCGCGAGGGGCTGAGGTGCGGGGGGTCCCCAGAGGTGCGCTTACCTTGCTGTCCTCGCTCCGCTTTATTCCCCGCCTCGACTTGTACACTTGGTACATGTGAGCAAAATCCATCCTGTGGGGAGAGGGGCCAGGAAGGGTCGTGACTTTGTGTGTGCACTGGCTGCAGGCGCCTTATCAGGCAAGAACCCCGGATGCGCCCAGCGCTGCTCAACTTAAGAGTGGCACAGAATACAGGACTGGAGTGGAGGCTCGAAGGAGCCGGAGCGCGCCAACTTACCCTGGTAGGTCTCCGTGCTCCAGTACCGGCGCTTTGGGCAGGCAGGCAGGGGGTGGCTGCGCACTGGGGATCCTCTCCATGGCACGGCGAGCCGGGGCCACTGCGCGCTCCTATCTGCACTAAGCGAGCGTCGAGGTGAGGGATTGCCCTAGAGGGGGCTTCGAGGGTCTCTCCGCAGAGGTTCCTCTGAGTCTGAGCTCCTGAAATGCGCTCTGCTGCTGGAACTGTGGCTTTGAGGTGTTGCTTCAGTTGGGGGCGTGCATGGCCCAGTGTCCTCGCGGCCCCTGGCTCTGCGCACAGACTGGCGGTGTGTGCTCCCAGCGCTGTCTGCGCGGTGCGAGCCAAGTGAATGAGAAGTGGGGCGGGCGGAGAGGAGGGAGGGGCGGGGGGCGGTTAAGGCGGGGCGTGCGGGGCGCGGGGTAGAGCCGAGGAGTAATGGAGAGGCTGCGGGCTGGGTTAAATGGGAGCGTGTGGGTGGGTTGGAGCTACGTGTTCTACCCTGTGACTCCAGGCACGTCTGGCCGCTGCCGGGGAGGGAAGGAGACCTGCCCGCCCTCCCCTGCTTCATCACATGAGTCTCACGTGTTGGACAACGCTCTGGCAGCTGTGAGGGAGCCCCCACCCCCAACCCCGGCCCCCAGGTGTCTGCGGCTGCGGCCTCCTTTCCCCGAAAGAGGGGGTGGCAGCGCGGCCTGGGTCCTGCCCAGCTGGGTGGGGGGCGCGGAAGCTGGAAGGAACCGGAGAACGGGGGGGGGGCGGACGGGGAGAGGGGGTAACGTGGGCGAACCTGCCCCAGGGAAATGAAGTAAGTTCCCGTCTCCTGGGAGGGAACGGGGGAGGACGGATCCGCCCGCTTCTGACTCAAGCCGGGAGAGGAATATCCCCTTGCTCGCTCCAGCCCAGCCCTCTTCCTCCTCCCCCGCCCGGCCCCCTCCGAGGAGCCGGCGCGCAGCGGAGAGAATTGCCGGCCCCCTGCCTTCCCCAGAGGCTGGGGTTTCTTTCTGTCCCGGCGTCCCTACCCCCACCGCGCAGCCCCGCGTCCAGGAATTGCCCGCCCTGGGGAGGGACCGAGGGGCGGGGCGGATGTCACCCCATGGGAAGCCGGCGGGCGGCCAAGCGCCAGGGCAGCCGAGGCCGCGGCCGAGCACGCCGCGCGCACCTGACCACGGAGGGTGTGAATCGCGGGCCCCTTCCTTCCCCCGAGCTTGGCCTCGGGCGGGCACCCACTCGTCCCCCCCCAGTGTCCCACTGCCTCCACCCACCCTGCCCAGTCAAGCACAGAAAGATACCGGGCTCGGTGCCCAAGTTCCCTCCCTGCTCTGCCCCCTCCCGAGCAGAGGCGTCCGGGTCGCCTCCCCTCCGGCTGGCTGCAGCGTTACACAACCGCGGCGGCGCCTGCCCTGCAGCAGCGCGGGGCGTGACGCTTCACGTGGCCCGGCTTGGGCCGCCGCGCGCTCGGGACCGGGAGCTCTCCTCGCAGGCGGGGGCTGGGACCCCGGGTGTCGCGCGACCGGGTCTCCCGGCACCAGCCCCCTCCAAGGCGCTGCCTGCAGTATGCACTCAGCAAGCGCGGACAGAAAGGCCAGAAAGAAAAACCTCTCGCCTGTGAAATCTTAACATTCATCCCGTCCACATACATTTGAGCCCTCACCCCGGTAGACGAGGGGTCTTTCCCTAGAAGACACAGTGGTGGGTGAAGCACCGACCCTACCCTTGAACGTCGAGGAGCCTCTGGGCAGACAGATTGGGCAACGAGGAAAGCAGCCCTGGAAAAATATATCGGGGCCGCGGGCTGGCAGGGGAAAAAAAGGCGAGCGTTTGTTATTGTTGTTCTGAGTGTTATACTAACCAGCCTGCTTCGGTAGAGGGCCTGGGGGAAGCAGTTAACCTGCTGCTCCAGGCCTGGGGCAGAAACTCCTCCTGCAGTGGCCCCAGATTTCTGCTGCAGTCTCCCTTAGGCCACCAGAGACCCCCCACCCCCACCCCAAAGTCCGGGCTTGGTGACCTCACTCCGGCTGGAGCCGGGTAAACAGCTGAAGCCCCAGTCCTGCGCTGTGAGCAGCGCTGATACAGTCAGAGGAGCGAGCCAGTGGAAATTCATGACTAAAATAAGGCCTGGCTGGGGATTTCACTGACCTCTGCGCTCCCCTGCCCTGCAAGTTCGGGGAGTTGAGAGATGACTGTAAACCTTTCCCACCGGGCCAGGTCAGTCACCCTGCTGCTGAGTGACCTGGCTGTGGGAAGGATTGGAAAAAAAAAAATGGAGTCACAGTCACCACAGGGACCGGGTGAGAATTCACATTCACGTCAGGTGCGCTTGGGGAGTCAGTATTAACTGGCAGTGTCCTTGACGACCTGGAGGACTGGGATTCACACATTGACCAGACTGGGAGTGTATTTCCTTCGGGTTGCTTTGGAAAACTCCCACTTCCTGTTTATGTTTCACAAGCGTCAAACCTATTAGCAAGTGTGAGAAATGCCTCCTTTTCTAACTGCTAACTACGGTGACCTCACTTCTGGCTTAGAGATCCCTCCCTCCCAGAATGTCCTTTTGTTGGCTTCTTATCGGCCATCTCTCAGGAGAAAATGAACCCTTCAAGGTCCTAGGACATGGGCAGCAGGACCAGAGGTGAAGGACGGGACGATTCCCCCCTCCCTGTGCTCTCAATCTAGGTGACCTGCTCCATTGTGCCACTTTGCTACTGGAAGTGTTGTCATGGCAGCATCAAAACCACAATTCCATTAGGAAATAAGCTCTTTCCATCCTGAACTATTTTTAGTCCATCATCTTTCGTAGATACCTGTTTCGTATTTACTGTGCACTAGTGTTTAGACCATACGCTAAAAATTTCAGCTATGTTAATTTATTTATTCCTCCCCACCACCTTATAAGGTTGGTGCTAGTATTAGCTCAGCTCACATAACTATATTATTGAGAATCACAAGGTGCATGCACTGAGCTAGGTCTTAGGGATATATAATGTATCCCTAGTGAAAAGTCGATGCTCAAGGAGGATAAATAGCCTGCCTGAGTTTATATAGCCTGGGATTCAATCTGGGAAAAGATCCTGTGTATGGAACTTTAAATCGTGTGCTCTTAATCATTGTACGGTACTTACAGCTGCCTGGAAGGACTCCGTTGGTTGCATACTGCTCAACTCCAGGGGGAGCCCTTCACATTGCAGTCTGCGTGCGGGACCCTGGGTTCTGTGTGGTGTAGTGGGGAGCAGCTGCACTGGCTAGTCCTGTCATCTTGTAGCCCTTCCCTTTACACTGTTTCTTCTCACTATGGAGAAAACAGTTTTGCACAAAGAAGAGGGAAGTTGTTTTTTTTTTTCCCTTTCCAAAGAGGCTCAGCATCTTGGTGGCCTGAGGTTATATCCTGCAAGAGCCTATACCATTAATATCTCTAGTGAGTGCCCCTCTCTGTGCAGGATGTCCCCCTGCCACATTCACATCTTCCTGCCGGAGATCACTTACTGCTTGTTTGTGGAGCTGCAAACATTTTTTTTTAATGGTAGTTCACAGTAAGAAATAAATTTTATCATGATTTATGAGGTATGTATATATGCATGTGTGTGCATGCACGTACATATCTTAAGTGCATTTAAGCATAGGGCAGGGAAAGCTTGGCTGGGTTAGCAATAAGCCATCACCACCTTCTCACCTGTGATCCTGAATAACCATTGCCCACTTAGAAAAGAAATTAAACTGTTTAGGAAGCACTCAGTCCGATGCATTCCAGACAAAAATCTCACAGAACAGTACTTCCTTCTTAGTTTATATATTCTCGTATTTTCTCACCTACACTAGTCTCTTTTGTTAAAAGAAAACTATTCTGGTGTTGAATTACTAAGTTGATTTCACAAACCACTAATGGATAAATTTACAGAGTGAAAATGTGATTTATGATAGTGTTGTCATTTGGCCTTGACCCTACCAGAAAGACATTAGTAGTATCTATAGACTGGAAGGTCTTCCAAACCAAACATAAAAGTGTTAAGTAAGATTGTGTCGCCTCGAAAAAGTCAATGGTGTAGAGGTCTCTGACCATCTGTTAATTCCTATCCTTTGTTCCTTATGTACAGTCACCCTGCTCATTCTCTGCATTTACAAAAACAACTGCATTTAATTGCTTCATTGGAAAATAAATGTACAATAAAATGCACAGATCTTGAATGTTTGGTTCATAAATTTTGGAAAAGGTGTACACCTAGGTAGTTGCTATTGCTGTGGTGTAGATCTTAGGTCCTCCGCAAAGGCTTGTGCTAGATGCTTGGTCACCAGCCCCAGGCCTTCACTGGTGGGAGGCAGCGGGGCCTTTCAGAAGCTGGGTAGAGAGGCGGCAATGACCTGTAATCCTAGCGCTCTGGAGGCTGAGGTAGGAGGATCACCATGAATTTGAGGCCAGCTTGAGCCACGTAGCAATTTAAACTATATAGTGAGATCCTGTCTCAAAAAAGAAAAAAAGAAAAAAGACGAAACAGCCTAGTGAAAGGAAGTTTGGTCATTGGAAGCATGTGCTTGAAGGGGATGTTGGGACACTGTCTCTTCATCTCTCTCTTTCTCTCTCTCTCTCTGGTTGCTGGCCGCCAGGAGGGGAGCAGTCTTAGTGTACCGTGCTCTCTTTGCTGCAGTATTTGCTTCACCACGGGCCCACGCAGAGGAGCTGACTATAGCTTGAAATCTCTTGACGCTGTGATCTAAAGTAAGTCTTCTTTTTTAGCTGTTTACCTGAGCTACTTTGTCAAAATGATGGAAAGCTGACTGACATACTTCAAAACAAGGTACAGGACATTCTTTAACACTCCAGAAAACATCTTCCTGTTCCTTGTCAGTCATTTTTCCCATCCCCACAATCACTTTCTAATTTTTATCATTATAGATTAATTTTGCTTGTTATTGGAGTTCATATAAATGAATGTACTTTTTTTTTGAGACAGATTCTTACAATGTAGTTCAGGATAGCTTTGAACTCACTATGTAACCCAGGCTGACCTCATACTCGTGGTGATCCTCCTGCCTCAGCCTCCTAAATGCTGGTGTTGCAGGCATGCACCACCATGCCCAGCTAATGACTGTACCCTTCAGTAACGTCTTTGTTGCTTAACATGAGATTCTACACATTGTTATAGATGTCAGGCATTCATTCTTTTATTATTTAGTGTATTCTGTGGTACATATTTAACATAATTTTTTAATCTAGTTTCTCATGGATGGAAATAAATTTGGTTTATTTCTATTTGGGAATGATCATAAATATTGTTAACATTCCTATGAGTTTTCTGTTGTTGTTAATATGTGTTCTCATTTTTCTTGGATAAACATCGGGAGTGGAATTCTTAGGTCACAGGTGAAAGGCATGTTTAACTTCATTGTCATTTTCCTGACAGATATCCAAAGAAGTGTTATCATTTTACCATACTGCCAGCAATATGTGGAGTTTCCAGTTGTTCTACATCCTCTCCAACATTTCGGTCTTTTTTTTTTTTTTTTTTTTTTTGCGGTACTGGGGATCGAACTCAGGACCCTGCCCTTGCTAGGCAGGCGCTTATTCCACTGAGCTATATCCCCAGCCCCAACATTTAGGTCTAACTGGTTTTTACACTTTTATTTTAGCCATTCTAAATGATTATCATTAAAGAATATCATACTATGGTTTCAGTTTGCATTTCTCTTGAAATTAATGGAGCTGAATACTTTTTCATGTCTTTATTGGCCATTAGGATATCTTCCTTGGTGAAGTATTCGCAAAATCTTTTGTTCAGTTTTTAAATTGGATTTTTCCCTTTAAAGTGTTATATATAGGAATATAATTCAATTTTTTGTATTGACCTTATATCCTACAACTTCACATTTTATTGTTGATTTGTTGGCGTTCCTTTTCTTTTCTTTTTAAATTTGAGACAGGATTTCATAATGTAGTCCGGGTGGCCCGTGAGCTTTCTGTTGTCGCCCAGGCTGGCCTTGAACCAGTGATCCTCTTGCCTCTGCCTCCTGCGTGATGGAATTATTGGCATGTACTACCACCCAGCTCTAGTCCTTCTTTATGTATTCTAACTGCAAATTCTTTCTTTTTTTGGTACCAGGAATTAAACTCAGGACCTTGCACTTGCCACTGAGCTATATCTCCGGCCCTTCTAACTGCAAATTCTTTATGAGAAATATGATTTTATGAGCCAGGCAGTATAGCATGTACCTGTAGTCCCAGCTACTAGGAAGGCTGAGGCAGGAAGATAGCTTGATGTAACTTCTTTTTTTTTTTTTTTTTTTTTCGGTTCTGGGGATTCAACTTATTAACCCGCGGTTTCTAGGGAAGGGCTTTTTCCCCTTAGCTTTTTCCCCCACCCTTTAAGAGGAAACCACGGGTGGTTTCCCTTTTTTTTTTTTTTTTTTTTTTTCCCCCCG